>SJYA01001024.1:0-20559 GCA_006410615.1 Neotragus moschatus
ATCAGTCTGTCATGTGTCCTAATATGATTTACATTTATCCTTTATGTAGTTTGACCAATTTTTGGCCTGTGGGTTTATCCTTTTCATTAAGTTTGGAACTTTTTTGAAGTTTTAAAAATATTTATCCTGTCCATCCACTGTCTCTCCTCCTGGGATCCCATTTATATGTACATTATTGTATTTAATATTGTCAAACATGTCACTAAACTCTGCTCATTTTTCTTTTTCTCATTCTGCTACTTTTTTGAGTGGTTTCTGTTATTACATATTCAAATTCAGTGATTTTTCTTTTTCTTTTCTACTATGTTGTTGTGTTCAGTTGCTCAGTTGTGTACGACTCTTTGCGGATCCACGGACTGTACGTAGCCTGCCAAGCTTCTCTGCCCATGGAATTTTCCAGGCAAGAATACTTGAGTGGGGTGACATTTCCTACCCCAATATGTTGTTAATTCCATATATTTCTTATTTCAGATATTTTTTCTTTCTAGAAATTCTTTTTGTGTATTTACAGTTTTTTTCACTTCTATAATATGCTCATAATTTCTTCATGTTCCTAAATATAGGATGTATATTTTTCAAAGGATTTTTCAATGTTCTTCTTATTCTTTTTTCTTTATATTTGTTTATTAAGGATAAATATCAATTCAAAGATTAGGATAGAGAGTTGAAGGTCAAAGTTCTTTCTTATCCCTCTATTCTGAGTCTTTTTTTTTTCCTTATAATAAGCATCTTTTATTAGTAGCAAATTCTGCTTTTAATAGTCATTTACTTACATGCTTCTCTTTCAATCTCCTTTTTGCTCACTTAGGAACATACATTTTTCAACCCCCACATCACACCCACATGTCCTACATTGGTAAAACAATATCTCCTATACAGAACAGGAAAACTCCTACCTTTTTTGCACTCTTAATTTAAAGATTAGTAAAACAGTATTTGAATGACAAAGAAAAATTAAACATGTATATTCTGAGTCTTGTTTTGTATTATTGATATTGGTTTTATTTTTTAGAATGTGTTATAGTGAATAATACAAGATACACCTGCCTAACAAATTTTTAAGTGTACAGTACAGTATTATCTATAAGCACAATGTAGTAAAGCAGATCTCTCCAGAACTTTTTCATCTTGCATAACTGAAATGCAAGTTATGCCTTCTGTATGCATTCAACAGCAACTCTTAACTTTCCCCTCTCCCAACTCTTGGCATCCAGCATTGTACTTTTTACTTCTATACATTTGACTACTTAATTACTTAATATAAGTGTATACGTGGATTATGTCATATTTGTCTTTCTGGGACTGGCTTATTTCAAGTAACATAATGTTCTAAAGTTTCATACACATTGTTGAATATGACACAATTTCCTTTTTTATAAGGCTGGAAAATATTCCGTTTTATGTATATACCACATTTTCTCTATCTATTTATCTGTCAATGGACATTTAGTTGTTTCTATGTCTTGACTACTGTAAATAATGCTTCATTAAACACAGGAGGGCAAATATCTCTTTGAGAGCCTGATTTAAATTCTATTGTATAAATATCCAGAAGTAAGGTTGCTGACTCATATAACAATTCTTTAATTTTTGAGGAAACTTCATACTATTTTCCATAACAACTACACCATTTGCATTCCCACCAATGCATAAGAGTTTCAGTTTCTCCAAATATTTGCTCTATTAAATTTACTTATTGAATTCTTTTGATTCTGGCTACCCAAATTTATATGAGGTAATATCTCATTGTGGTTTTGATTTATATCCCTCTGATGATTAGTGATAAATATCTTTTCTGATATATGTAGGCTATTTACATGCCTTTTTTGTAGAAGTGTCCATCCAAGTCCTGTGCCCATTTTCAAAATTAGTTTATTAATTTTAACTGTTGAAATGTTGAAGTTCCTTATTTATCTTGGCTACTAACCCTTTATTAGATATGTGGTTTGAAAATACTTTCATTTATTGGTTGCCTTTTTATTCTTTTGTTTGTGGTATAGCTTTTCGAGATGAAATAAACATACAGTTTTCCTCACAGATTCCCAAAGAATCATTGCCTAGTATATATTTTTATTTTCAAGAAACATAGAACACAAATATGACAATATTAACAAAAAAATCTGGAAGAATCATTAATGGTCTTTGGTCAATAACAGTAACAAACCAGAGCTCAGTGTTGCAGGTGGTGTCAACCCACTGATTATTTGTTCCTAGTACATGGCAAGATAGTGCAGAAACTGAACATAACATTTAGAAACTTTTATAGAAACTTGACTTTGCTGTGATATAAAAGCTTGTGATCACATTTTCTAGAAATCTGTTTTCATTGTTTTACTGAAGTGTTCTTGAGATAGATTAGAAATTAAAGAAATTGGTCTTTTTCAGCATAGTTTAAGACATACTTATCTCTATCAGTAACGTAGAGCTGATATTCTTATTTTGAAATCAATTATAAATAATTATTTTCTTATTTGGGGAAAATTGTATGACTCTAGGATTATATCACATTCTTGAACTATTCTCAAATCCCATTTTGGGAGAGCACTTTATCAGAGCAATTCTCCTTTTATCTACATAGATGTTCAGATTCTAGGAGCTCTGGTGTTATGGCCAGTGTCTTATATTTACATATTCACATTTAACTTTACAGCTATGATTGTAGTATAGACTTAAAGGACTATGATTAAACAAGGAAACTAAGAATCTAAAATCATGAACTTTCCTTTATTCACTGAATTCTATGGGCAAAACTGTTAAAAAAAAAAACCACTGTGTCTGCTTTAGGACGCATTTTCTTTTCCATTTTAAAGTTTCTAATATAAAAACACATCCTCTGTTTTATATTAAAGAAAAGTCTTCAGACACTTGGCAGAGGAGTTCAGTGTGACATGGTTGTCATTGCTTATGTAAAATGAACCGTCATTTTAGATACTTGTATTAAATTTATGTCATATTTTTCTTAAGTGTGACACCTTAATTTGTACTTGAAATATCTTTAAAATTATTCTCTGATGCAGAGAAATGAAAAGTTATTGTGTACACAAGGGTTTTGTGTCACAGAAGTTGCAGTTAAAGAGAGTGAAACTTGTCAAAGCTATCAGAAAAAAAATCCAGGATTTTCAATAGTAAATTGTTCATTATGCCTTGAAATTATGCTACCAGCTTGAATAGTACTAGAAATGGAGCGCAGATTACAAAAACAGTATTTAAAAATTTTATCCAGAGTAACTGGAACTGTGGTACTTTAAGTAGCCAGCCTGCTACTGGCTGTTACCAGTTTCAAAATTATAAGGAGCTTGCGCTGAAATGTAAATCAAAACACTTGCTGTGTATAAATGAAAACAGTGTGCTTAAGGACACAGATACTTTATACTCTGACGCAGCTTATTATTTCCTTGTAAGCTGATCAGACTTTAAATAAGATGGGTTAAATTCCTGTATCTGTTAGGAATGTTTTAAACTCTAACAGACTCTCTGATTAACAGATCTCCTCCGGCAAGGGAAACAAAAGCAAAAATAAACAAATGGGACTATATTGAACTAAAAAGCTTTTGCAAAGAGAAGGAAACTATCAATAAAATGAAGAGGCTGGCTGCTTCATAGGAGAAGATATTTGTAAATGATATATCCAGTAAGGGGCTAAAATCCAAAATATACGAAGAATTCACATGATTCAACATCTAGAAAACAAACAACCTGATTAAAAAATGGACAGAGAATGTGACAGACATTTCTCCAAAGAAGATATATATTTAGCCAACAGGCACATGAAAAGATGCTCAGTGGCACTAATCATCAGAGAAATTAAAGAACACATTCATATATCACCTTACACCTGTCAGAACTGTTATAAAAAATGACAGCAAATAACAAGTGTTGATGCAGATGTGGAGAAAAGGGGACCCTCACACACTGTTGGTGGCAATGTAATTTGGTACGACCACTATAGAAAAAAGTACTCAGTTCAGTTCAGTCGCTCAGTCGTGTCCGACTCTTTGCGACCCCATGAATTGCAGCATGCCAGGCCTCCCTGTCCATCTACCATATGACCCTGCAATTCCATTCCTGGATATTTACCTAAGAAAACAAAAACACCAATTAGAAAAGATATATGTCTATATCCCTATTCCTTCCCTGAAAATAGGTTCATCAGTATCATNGCAACCCCACGAATCGCAGCACGCCAGGCCTCCCTGTCCATCTACCATATGACCCTGCAATTCCATTCCTGGATATTTACCTAAGAAAACAAAAACACCAATTAGAAAAGATATATGTCTATATCCCTATTCCTTCCCTGAAAATAGGTTCATCAGTATCATTTTTCTAGATTTCATCTGTATGTGTTAATATACAATATTTGTTTTCCTCTCTCTGACTTACTTTGCTCTATATGACAAGCTCTAGGTTCATCTACCTCACTAGAACTGACTCACATTTGTTCCTTTTTAAGGCTGAGTAATACTCCATTGTATATATTCCATCTTCTTTATCCATTTATCTGTCAGTGGACATCTGGGCTGCTTCCATGTCCTCATTATTGTAATTAATGCTTCAGTGAACATCAGGATACATGTGTCTTTTTGAATTATGGTTTAGACTTGTGGACACAGTGTGGGGAGGAAAGTGGGGTATGGATTGAGAGATTAACTCTGACATATATACACTACCATGCGTAAAACAGATAGCTAACAGGAGACTTGGATAGCACAGGAAGCTCAGCTTAGTGCATTGTCATGACCTAGATGGATGCAATGGGGGTCAAGGTGGGAGGGAGACAAGAGGGAGCAGATATATGTATACATGTGGCTGAATTATGACGATGTACTATAGCAACTAATGTAACATTGTAAAGAATTATATTCCAATAAAAAGGAAAAGATACATGTACCTCTGTTGATTGTAGCATTATTTACAGTAGTTAAGATGTGGAAGGCAATGGCACCCCACTCCAGTACTGTTGCCTGGAAAATCCCATGGACGGAGGAACCTGGTGGGCTGCAGTCCATGGGGTCGCTAAGAGTCGGACACGATTGAGCAACTTCACTTTCACTTCTCACTTTCATGCATTGGAGAAGGAAATGGCAACCCACTCCAGCGTTCTTGCCTGGAAAATCCCAGGGACGGGGGAGCCTGGTGGGCTACCGTCTATGGGGTCGCAGAGTCGGACACGACTGAAGTGACTTAGCAGTAGCAGTAGCAGCAAGATGTGGAAGCAACATATGTACCATCAATAGAGGAGTGGCTAAAGAAGACATGGCATGTATATTTACATATTATAATATATACTACTCAACTTTAACTTATCAGATAATCTGTTCAAAAAATATCCTTTCTGCACATAGTAAGAAATCCAGAAGTAGGTAGATAATTGCTTGTGATATTGGTATCAATGAAACTACTCAACAAATCCAGGCTATTTTTTCCTTCTTTATCATCTTTAGCATGTGGACTGTCTGTCCTCATATTGTCATCTATGATCATAAGATATTTATAGTCAAGTAAATAAAATACAGAGTCAATTGCANAGTAGGTAGATAATTGCTTGTGATATTGGTATCAATGAAACTACTCAACAAATCCAGGCTATTTTTTCCTTCTTTATCATCTTTAGCATGTGGACTGTCTGTCCTCATATTGTCATCTATGATCATAAGATATTTATAGTCAAGTAAATAAAATACAGAGTCAATTGCATTTGTCCTTTTAATGAGGAAAGTGAATTTTTTTTTTCTTTTTGGAATACTTCTACAGATATCATCTTAACTCTCATTGGACAGAGCTTGAAACATGACAGAGTTAGCTGCAAGAGTAGATGAAAAATCTAATATATGGCAGACTTAAGAGTTTTCAGGATTGGTGTAATAATTAGGTTATGCTGAATTAGCATATAACTCCAACCTCTCAATCTTGATATAACATACATTTACTTGGTGCCTACACAAAATGTGATAATTCAGTGTAGCTCATTACCGTGTAGTGACTTCATGATCTAGACTGGTCTGATTTTAAGACTAATGGCTAAAGGGTACTGCTCTAGCATCTCTTTGCTCTCCTGCTCTCCTAAGCTGCTTTATGTGCTCACTAAAGTCAGTGTGTTTGTATGCAAATCTGTTTATGTCATTTATATTTTTACTTATCTGGTAATTTAGTTAAAATTCTATGTAAAACAATATTTAAAAAGGATTGTTTATTGAAACTCAATTGAATGTTTTTGGAAGAAGTGATAAGGGGGAAATCACTAACAGTTAATCTAAATTAGGCGTAAAAACCCAAAGAAATTGAGGATTCTGAACTCAGGTTTTTTTGTGTCATCAATTTGTTGCTCCACTTAAAAAAATGAAATTTGAAATTATAGACTATATATTGCAAAGTTAAATTATTCAATATAGATACATCAACATGGATCACCAGAGTTAAGCCTAAGGAAGTGCTGTGGGCTTATATCTAAAGAAAAGACTTCTATTTTATTTGCCAAATATTCATCACAATTCAATTCAGGATTCTTGACCTTTGCAATGGAAAAGTTTTTTTTTTTTTTCTTCTGTTTTTCAATCTTTGCATTGATTCTGTTTGGTTTTATAATGGAGTGGAATAAAAACAGACTTTACCCACCACTGTTAACTGAATCCCTTGCTGCATTTTAAAGGAATTAAAAAAAAAAAGTCTAATTGATTGTGGTACCTGATTTGCTTTCCCTTGAGAGGTAGAAAATTGAAATGAGAATTGAGATTATCAATTATTGCAGAAACCAAACAAAATAATAAAATATAAATTGTGGCTACCACTTTCTAATATTGTGACTTTTTCCCTATTTATCTCTTTGCCCACTTAATTCAATGTTAGTTGAATATACAGATCTTGACTTTTTTACCCACAGTCTTCAATTCTTCTGGTCTCTGACTATTTTACAAATCATTTTGAATTCTATGTACTGTACTCTGAATGCCTAGCTCAAGAAAGCTTGCCTTAGGGAATACATAATCAAAACACTGAGAGAAATATTAACTATAAGGATAAACACTACAAGCTCCTTATTTATTGCAGAGAATACTTTTCTAGGTCAGAGCCCTTATAATTGCTTTCTCCCTGCCTGTTTTGTTCACAGAGGTGTACTGTGTTTCTCTGATTCCTGCCCACTGCTGCATGTTCATATTTCTTCATATTTTTCAGCTTTTGGATGAGACTGCTTCCTTCAGACATCTCTCATACTAACATTTATCCTTACTCTATCAAAATTCAATTTGTCAGTTTTTTTTTCAGATGCTCCTGTTTTCCTTTAATCAGACTTTTATTTAGTCCCTCATTCTTTCCTGTAAATATCTTAGTATCCCAGGTGAAATCTGAGGATGCTTTAAGAATGGCTTTGAGATAGATGCTTTTGGTTCACATCATGTGTAGCTCTTTCCAGCTTGCAAACACTTTCACATCAACATTTCATTTACCCTTCACAAGGGTTATTATTATTCCTGTTCCTCCACCCCCTGCCATGGGAAACTGAAGGTGTGAAAGTAATTCTCATTTCCTCAACGGCATGAACAGTAAGCAGCAGAACTGGAACTATAAGCTACTCTCCTGGCACCTCCACATTCTCACACCCAAACCCAAACACCAGGCTCATGAACACAAGTTGCTAAACCCCCAAAGATATTGGGGGAGGGGACAGTCATGCAAAAGAAGGATAAAGCAAAATTCATCCTAGTTATACAATTTGTGTCCTTCATGACCAACTGCTTGACCCAATATATATTGGATACTCTACTTATTTTTCCCTCTGTGGACCTTTTTTACTCTCATTAAAAGCCTCTCTTTTGGTTAATATTGTACAATTTTTCTTGTATCTCTCTCTTTTCATTTTCTATTTTTCTTTCTTTCCTTCTATGGCCATTCTTTTTAAGCTCTACCCTCAGCATTATCTAGGGCTTTTATTAGTCTATCTTTAGAAATTCCAAACTTTCACATATTAATCAATCTTTAATCCCAGTTAAGAGAAACCACTCTAATTTCTTCAGGTGGAAAGAATGTAATCCAAGGAATTGACTGTTAACAAAATCTCTGGATGGTCTAGAGCTGTGCTGTCCAACATGATAGCCATTAACTGCATGTGGCTATTTGTTTAAATTTAAATTAGCTAAAATTAAATAAAATCAATAATTCAAATCCTTAGCTGCACTAACCATATTTCAAGTGATCAATAGTCACATGTGACTAGGAGCTACTCCAGGCCAGAATACTGGAGTGGGTAGCCTTTCCCTTCTTTTTGTAGATAAAGTAGAATGCTTGTAGAATTATGTTAAAACCTCCCATGCATACCATTAGATATAAATTGACTTATCCAAACAGATCATGTTAACTGATGATTCAGACCTTACAATTCTCTGTTGCAATATAAAAACTCACACAATGAAGACAAATAATCTGGCCATACTTGCCAATAAGTTTCACATTTTCGATATTTTGTTATTAGTTGACTTAAGAAGCAGAGTGAATTCCCTTGGGAATTGTACTACAAATTCCTGAATAAGGATTCTTGTTGATTTTGTCCTGTTCTGGTCTTTTAATGGCTTATACGTTTCTACAGGTGCTGGCCTCAACTCTGAGTTTATGTTCTATATTCCCCGCCTTGCTCATTGCATTCAAGCCACGTTGGCCTATCCTTGCTCTGACGTACTTACACAGACCCAGAGCACTTGCTCCATTCCTCTGCACTTGGCTGACTCTCTCTTCTCCTGCTGCTCGTTAATTATATGTAGCCATCTCAGCAAGGCTTTCCTTCAATTCAGAACTGCAATCCCTTCCCAAACCCTCACTTTCTTTGCTTTTTCTTTCACCATAATACATCATAATCTAACATAATATAGATATTTTATTTATTGGTTTCTTGTTTATTTTCACAACTAGAATGTAAACTGTGAGAGCAAATGTTTTTTCACTTTTTTTTTCTTCTTTCATGATTTTGTTCACTCTTTTATCCCCAGAACGTGAAAGCAGTTCCTGTAGAATAGTTGGCACTGAAAACAAACTGAAAAAGACAAATGCATTGTTGAATGCATTCAGTAAATATGAAAATATAATAAAGATGTACTTGTTTTGTGGCATTATGGAATGTTTTAAGTAAGTGAAAAAATATTAAAAGCAAAAACACATATAGGAATGATATAGATATCTTCCATATCTACCTTCCTTCCACTCATCTACCACCCACCTACCTACTTGAGGCCCATGGTATGACTGAAAGTAACAAACCACCCTCTGGGTTTACAGTATAGACCCTGTACTTCTTAGACCCTCTGAATCACTAGGCCACGCACAGGGATGCTAATTCAGCTTAGCAGAATATTTATTGACTCTTTTTTAAATGTGCCCTGCCCTTAACGGTGACTACAAAGAGGCACTGACTGTCTCTCTTTGGGCTGTGACTAACTAGACCTTTTATGCATGTCAGTGCCTTTGGTAGATTAGATTAATCAAGCTCTTAACCTTTGATCTATTAAGTTCAGTTGCTTAGTCATGTCTGATCTTTGCGACCCCATGGACTGCAGCATGCCAGGCTTCCCTGTCCATCACCAACTCCTGGAGCTTGCTCAAACTCATGTCCATTGAGTCGGTGATGGTACTTGTATATATTTTATTCCTTATTACATGTTGGATATAATATAATCTTTGCTACCATTTCATTGAATATTAAAATGTACATATTAAGGGCATAATTTTCCATATCTTTACCATGTAAACTTTCCCTCTTATTTCTATAGATTTTGTAACTGTAAATACAGTTTGGGGTTGTTCTTCTCTTCAAAATATAATTAGAATTGAAGATTCACTTTTTTCTGAGGGCTTTCTATTACCAGTTCTTATTCATATTATTTGTATCTTTGAAGCCCCTGAAAGTTTATGCATTTGTAACTTTGTTCTTTTAATCTCGTAGTACTCATAATTTGCTTATAAATTTTTAGTAAGTTTTCAATATCATGGAATTTTTATCCTAAACTTCTCTAAAACTCAATCCAATAGGAAAGATATTCTAAATTTTCCTATTTTTTTTTAATTGGTGCTGATTTATCTCTTAGGTCTATGAGGATACTCTCTGTATCTCTCTAAACTTATTTTAGATCAGTTATTGAATTATAAAAAATTCTGAAGAGTGTAGAATTCCCATGTACTTCACACCCATTTTCTCCTATTACTACCATCTTCCATTAATTTCACTATTTTAAATTTGTTGCTTTGTCTTATGCCTGTTTATAGTTAAATTTTAGAAAAGTTCCTTTTATAGTTAAAACGGATGTTCTTCAGTTATTGATGAAATTCTCTGTATATGTTAATTCATATTTCAAAAATCTTAACTTATCATTAAAGCTTATTCTAACAACTATCAATAAATGAAAGGGTTTGTTAAAATCTCCCCAATTTAAACTAAGATTTCTGTCAATTTTGATTTTTTGTCAGGTTTTATAAAATTTCTCATGACAGAAAAAATTTTGTTAGGTGCATACAAATTTAAAATAGTTATATATTCCTGATCCATAATACAATTTATCTGTATTAATTAACCATCTTTATCTATAGTAACCCCTTTTGCCTTTAAGACTATTTTGTTCAATATTAATAGAAAATACTTGCATTCTCTCTTTGCCTGATTAATTGTTTGTGTTTTTAAAATTTTCTGTTCTATTTTTGATGTTTCTTATTCATAGCATATAATTTTTGAAAATACAGTTTGACAATATTTAACTTTTAACTGGAATACACAAATAATTTACAATTACTATAATTATTGACACATTGGAATTTAAATATACGTTCAGATTTTGTTTTTTCTTCATATCCCTACATTTTCTATTTTTTCTTTATCTCCTTTGTATATATTACTATTTAGCAATTTTTTTCACTGTTACTATTTTGAACATTATGCACTCTTTCTATTCATTAAAGGCTAACCTAGAAACTCTAAGATAAATCCTTTACTTCTTATTGTTGTTCAGTCATTCAGCCATGTCTGACTCTTTGTGACCCCTTGGACTGCAGAATGCCAAGCTTTTCTGTCCTTCACTGTCTTCCGGAGTTTGCTCAAGCTCTTGTCCATTAATTTGGTGATTCCATCCAACCATCTCATCCTCTGTCATCCACTTCTCCTCCCACCTTCGATCTTTCCCAGCAGCAGGGTCTTTTCCAGTGAGTTGGCTCTTTGCATCAGGTGGCCAAAGACTGGAACTTCAGTTTCATCACCAGTTCTTTATCTATAGTAACCCCTTTTGCCTTTAAGACTGTTTTGTTCAATATTAATAGAAAATACTTGCATTCTCTCTTTGCCTGATTAATTGTTTGTGTTTTTAAAATTTTCTGTTCTATTTTTGATGTTTCTTATTCATAGCATACAATTTTTGAAAATACAGTTTGACAATATTTAACTTTTAACTGGAGTACACAAATAATTTACAATTACTATAATTATTGATACATTGGAATTTAAATATACGTTCAGATGTTTTCTTCATATCCCTACATTTTCTATTTTTTCTTTCTTCTTTATCTCCTTTGTATATATTACTATTTTTTTCACTGTTACTATTTTGAACATTATGCACTCTTTCTATTCATTAAAGGCTAACCTAGAAACTCTAAGATAAATCCTTTACTTCTTATTGTTGTTCAGTCATTCAGCCATGTCTGACTCTTTGTGACCCCTTGGACTGCAGAATGCCAAGCTTTTCTGTCCTTCACTGTCTTCCGGAGTTTGCTCAAGCTCATGTCCATTAATTTGATGATTCCATCCAACCATCTCATCCTCTGTCACCCACTTCTCCTCCCACCTTCGATCTTTCCCAGCAGCAGGGTCTTTTCCAATGAGTTGGCTCTTTGCATCAGGTGGCCAAAGATTGGAGCTTCAATTTCATCACCAGTCCTTCCAATGAATNTTGTCCATTAATTTGGTGATTCCATCCAACCATCTCATCCTCTGTCATCCACTTCTCCTCCCACCTTCGATCTTTCCCAGCAGCAGGGTCTTTTCCAGTGAGTTGGCTCTTTGCATCAGGTGGCCAAAGACTGGAACTTCAGTTTCATCACCAGTCCTTCCAATGAATATTCAGGGTTGATTTCCTTTAGGATTGACAGGTTTAATCTCCTTGCTATCCAAGGGACTCTCAAGAGTATTCTTCAGCACCACAGTTCAAAAACATCAATTCTTCAGCACTCAGCCTTCTTTATAGTCCAAATCTCACATCCATACATGACTACTGGAAAAGATAGCTTTGAGTATATGGACTTTTGTTTCCAAAGTGGTATCTCTGCTTTTTAATACACTGTCTAGGTTTGTCATAGCTTTTCTTTCAAGAAGCAAGTGTCTTTTAATTTCATGGCTGCAGTCACCATCTGCAGTATTTTGGAGACTAAGAAAATAAAATCTGCCACTTTTCCCATTTTTTCCCCATCTATTTGCCATGAAGTGATGGGATTGGATGCCATGATATTAGTTTACTGAATATTAAATTTTAAGACAGCTTTTTTTATAAGCCACCTTTACTTATTAAAATCTAATATTAATAATTTTACTCTCTTATTAAAGAATAAAAGGATCATAGCACATTAATTACACTTACTCCTCTACTGACTTGCATGATATTTTGGACCTGTATTTTATAAACCTCCAAATGTGTCATCATTGCTGTTTAAGGTCCATGTCCTTTCAGTTTAGCCACATATACAACAATGTTGGTGGCTTTTTGTTTTTTTCCTGAATCTCTGAATTTCCAGTTGATTTTTTTCCTTGCTTGTAGTATCCTTTATAAATTACTCTAGACTGTGNAGCACATTAATTACACTTACTCCTCTACTGACTTGCATGATATTTTGGACCTGTATTTTATAAACCTCCAAATGTGTCATCACTGCTGTTTAAGGTCCATGTCCTTTCAGTTTAGCCACATATACAACAATGTTGGTGGCTTTTTGTTTTTTTCCTGAATCTCTGAATTTCCAGTTGATTTTTTTCCTTGCTTGTAGTATCCTTTATAAATTACTCTAGACTGTGTTTGCTGATGACAAATCCAAATTTTCTTATAAAAATTTTTATTTTACTTAGTTACTAAAGGATATTTTTTGCAATGTATAAATGCAATAATTCTAGGTTGTTAGAATTTTATTTTGCTGCAGAAAATGTGATGATATAACTTCACTATTTGCTGGTGTCTTGTTTCAGTTGGGAAGTCAACTGTCAATCTGTCACAGTTTTTTAAAGTTAGTTTTTCTGTTAGTCTTGCAGCATTTTCTTCTGCTTCATATTTGATTTCTTGTAGTTTCACTGTGATGCTTCTATGCTTAAATTTCTTGTTATTTATGCTGAAAGTTCTAGAATTCTGTACTGATATTTTTCACCACTCTAAANGAAAATTTGATGATATAACTTCACTATTTGCTGGTTTCTTTTGTTTCAGTTGGGAAGTCAACTGTCAATCTGTCACAGTTTTTTAGAGTTAGTTTTTCTGTTAGTCTTGCATCATTTTCTTCTGCTTCATCTTTGATTTCTTGTAGTTTCACTGTGATGCTTCTATGCTTAAATTTCTTGTTATTTATGCTGCAAGTTCTGGAATTCCATACTGACATTTTTCACCACTCTAAAATGTTTTGCAAAATTTTTATTACCAAATATACTCTATTTTTCTTTTTTAAAGTAGGATTTAAGTTAAAACATTATAGAACTTCTATTTAATTTTATGTCATTTTAGCTTAGCTTTTTGCATTTTCTATTTTTGAAGTTCTTAATTTCATGTTCCCTAATGTTCTTCAGTTATTAAGCCTTGCATGAGTAATTAATTTCAATCATATTCTCAGCCTTACAATTTATATTATTTTTCTTAATATTTGTCACTTAAAATATTAAAGTATAATCAACAATATTGTGTTAGTTTCAGCTATACAGCAAAGTGATTTAGTTATATATATGTATATTTTTTTCAGATTATTTTCCATTATAGGTAGTTAAATGATATTGACTATAGCTCCCTGTGTTATGCAGTAAATCCTTGCTGTTTATCAATTTTATGTGTAGTAGTTTGTGTCTGTTATCCCATACTTCTAATTTATCCCACCTCCCCTCTTCTTCCCTTCAGTAACCACTAGTGTGTGTTCTGTCTGTGAATCTGTTTCTTTTTTGCATAGAGAGATTCATTTCTATTATTTTTTAGATGCCACATTTAAGTGATATCATGTAATATTTGTCTTTCTTTGACTTACTTGACTTAGTATGATATTCTCTGTGTCCATCCATGTTGCTGCTACTGCTGCTAAGTCGCTTCAGTCGTGTCCGACTGTGCAACCCCATAGACGGGGGCCCCCTGTCCCTGGGATTCTCCAGGCAAGAACACTGGAGTGGGTTGCCATTTCCTTCTTCGGTGCATGAAAGTGAAAAGTGAAAGTGAAGTCGCTCAGTCGTGTCTGACTCTTAGTGACTCCATGGACTGAAGCCCACCAGGCTCCTCCGCCCATGGGATTTTCCAGGCAAGAGTACTGGAGTGGGGTGCCATTGCCTTCTCCGATCCATGTTGCTGCAGATAGCAATATTTCATGCTNGTGCATAACATGCTGTATATATCTACTTATACTATCCATTTTGAATTATGTAAATCTTTTGTCAATAAAATTTAATACCTTTAAAAAATAAATAAATTTGTAATCATAATATGAAAAAAAAATAAAAATGCTTATTTTTGTGTTTGTTTTCTATTATTATTTGTGCAAAAAGTATTATAACCCTATTACAGTAGAGCGCTGTATAGCCAATTGTGTTAGTTGGGTGCTTGTGCTAAGTTGCTTCCGTTGTGTTTGACTCTGTGTGACCCTATGGACCATAGCCAGCCAGGCTCCTCTCTCCAGGGGAGTCTCCAGGCAAGAATACTGGGGCAGGTTGCCATGCCTCCAGGGGATCTCTCTGCCGAGTCTCTTATGCCTCCTACGCTGGCAGCCAGGTTCTTTACTGCTAACACCACCTGGGTTAGTTGGGTACCTAGGCTAACTTTGTTGGACTTATGAACAAACTAGACTTAAGAACCGCTCTTGGATGGAACTCCTTCATATGTAGGGGACTTACTGTATTGAGGTAAAGACAGCTAGAGTCTTATAAAGCACNTCTCTCTGCCGAGTCTCTTATGCCTCCTACGCTGGCAGCCAGGTTCTTTACTGCTAACACCACCTGGGTTAGTTGGGTACCTAGGCTAACTTTGTTGGACTTATGAACAAACTAGACTTAAGAACCGCTCTTGGATGGAACTCCTTCATATGTAGGGGACTTACTGTATTGAGGTAAAGACAGCTAGAGTCTTATAAAGCACAAAAACTTTCAATGGCAAGACTGGCAAAAATGATGGCAAGAGCCGCTCAGTATTGGAAATCCAATTTCTAGTATATGTGGTATGATAAACAGAATGCAATATTGCCTTAGCTATATTTTCTGGAGCTTATCCAGAAAGTGGGGCTTCCCTTGTGGCTCAGCTGGTAAAGNAAAACTTTCAATGGCAAGACTGGCAAAAATGATGGCAAGAGCCGCTCAGTATTGGAAATCCAATTTCTAGTATATGTGGTATGATAAACAGAATGCAATATTGCCTTAGCTATATTTTCTGGAGCTTATCCAGAAAGTGGGGTTTCCCTTGTGGCTCAGCTGGTAAAGAATCCACCTGCAATGCGGGAGACCTGGGTTCGAGCCCTGGGTTGGGAAGATCCCCTGGGTTGAGAAGGGAAAGGCAACCCACTCCAGTATTCTGGCCTAGAGAATTCCATGGACTATACAGTCATGGGGTCACAGAGTCCACTCCACTTCATCCAGAAAATACTGCTTGTTTATCAAGGGGTGTACGAGGAGAGAGGTACCATTGCCTCCCCCATAACTGGCTTCCTCATCACATTAAGAAAAATGATCACAAACTAAGGTCCTGATATGTCATCAAATAAGATTCCGTCTCTGAAAATGCAAACCCTTTGAGGTTGCAGATTTCTGCCTTGCTGTTATCTTGATCCAACAGGCCAACCATGAGCATCACCCCGAAAGAAAATGGCTTTATCTAAGGCTTTCTCATGTGGCCACACATGTTAGGGTCCAACTCCCCAGTCTGGATTTTATTTTCAAGAAGCCAGCCCCTGTGAGGATCAAATTCCCTGAGCTCCTGCCTCCTGGCTTTAGATCTGCTCCTTTTCTTTGTCTCCCTAAATTAAAGAATTAGCCCTCGAGGGGAATGTCACTGTCCCTGTCACGCAGTGGCAGCCATCCTGTCTTGATGCCAATTACAGCAACAACTGTCCAAGGAAGCAGAGCTCACCGCCCCGAATAAAGAAATTAGCTTCGCCGACAACTCATCTATTCTGGCCTGCCCCTTCCTCGGAGGCTCTGACAAAGGTCCAACTGAGAAGCCTTGTTTTTAAGTTCGATAATGTGCTAATTCACTTTTCCACTCTAAAAAGCAGAAAGCAGGATTTTTAAATTTCCATTTGCAGTGAATGCAGAGCTTTCTTAGCTTCTGTTCCATTACCGTTCTTGGTCACAGAGGGGCACTCCACGGTTGCTGTTGGACTCTAATTCAGAAATCAGTAGCATCCTCAGACACAGTAATGACTCATAAGACTGTCTCCCGTTTGACGTGATGGGTGTTCCAGTGTCTCTCTTAACAACTCTCTCCGGCACAGAGGACCGGGCCACGCATATCAGGATGTCATGAATACACTCAATTTCAGACAGCCTTGCTAACCAGCAGTGTGCCCTGCCACACCTAAAATTGGGAACAAAACTAGGCTATTTTCACACTAATGACAACACCAAACCAAAATCTAAATCAAAGTGAACGGCAAAGACTTTAATTCCATCTTTAGCTTCTGAGTCAAACTTCACGTCTAATTAACTACATATTCAGATGGTAAAGAATCTGCCTGCAATGTGGGAGACCTGGGTTAGAACCCTGGGTTGGGACGATCCTTTAGGGTAGGCCATGGCAACCCACTCCAGTACTCTTGCCTGGAGAATCCCCATGGACAGAGCATGGGGGGCTACAGTCCATGGGGTTGTAGAGTCAGACACGACTGAGTGACTAAGCATAGCACACGTGTTTATTACACCAAGAACAGGAAGCTGCTTTTTCCCCAAAGAAATGAGAGCAGTCCAAACTTCTTCTAAATGCATACATGAATTCCTCACTGAGTTAGAACCTTGGTCATTCCCTGACAGTGTTCACGTTCACTTTAAAAATTTTCAAATATCCTAATTACACAGAGATTAAAGTTCTTGTGATGAAGAGAGTATATTTTGTGATTTTATAAACCAAGGGCTTTCCTGGGAAGATGGTCCCATTGTGAGTGAGTGCCTGGGGTTATTCTCAAGATAAAAGGACTANGTGCAGTGTTGGATTTAGGACTCTCTTGAGCCTAAAGGTGAACATTTTTAGCCAGGTCAGCAAAATTATATTTCTTTGAATCCAAACCATAGACATATATTCCACTTTTAGGGAGGTAAATTTTAGTTTAATATGAAGAGTATCTTTCTAGTTAACAAAGTTTTTTGAAAACTGAACTGGCTATCTGATAACATGAATTTCTGGTTCCTACATATTTTAAAAAGAAAGAAAGAAAGAAAAGATTCAGTGATCACTGTTGATGAAGAGTTTGCAGATGATCTCTGATGGGTCCTTTCCTCTCTGAAATTCTAGTCATTCATTCGTTCGTTCATGTAACAAAATTTGAATCTCTGATTATGACACAAAATTTCATTCTTATTGTTTCTATTAGTTAATACAGTATTTTGTAGATGTTACTCACAGGTTTGGCATAGCTCACTTCCTCACTTTATTCAGGGTTCTTTATACATATTATCTTACTGGAAAAGCCTTCTTTCATGTTCCTATGAAAAATGGCATTCCCACTCCATCACTCTCTCTGCTCTAACCCTGTTCTATTTTTATTGAAAAATTTATCACTTCATGATACTCTTATTTTGTCTCTTCATCTACTAGATTGTAAATTACACAGGAATAAGGATTTTGAATTTTGTTCACTTCTAACTTCCTATTGCTTGTGATAATATCTATCACATAGCTGATGATCAAAAATACATGTTAAATGATTCAGTAAATGAATGAATGGATTAATGAATGAGTGAAAGTAACCACCTGAATTAACAATTATTTTGAATCCTATGACTGGATTTGTATTGCAAACAGATACTAATTTAATATCATAAATAAATGAGTCAATGTAATTGTTGCTGTTCAGTCAGTAAGTCGTGTCTGACTCTGTGACCCCATGCACTGCAGCACACCAGGCTCCTCTGTCCTTCACTATCTCCCAGAGATTGCTCAAATTCATGTCTATTGAGTTGGTGATGGCATCTAATCATCGTATCCTCTGCCATCCCCTTCTCCTTTTGTCTCNCCCCCATGCCCACATGTCCATTCTCTATATCTGCATCTCTATTCTTGCCTTAGAAATAGGTTCATCTGTATCATTTTTCCAGATTACACACATATATTTTATTCCATACATATGATACTTGTTTTACTCGTTCTGACTTATTTCACTCTGTATGACAGTCTTTTCTTGAATTAGGTAGTTAATTAGGTAGCTAAACTATTGGAACTTCAATTTCAGCATCAATCCTTCCAATGAATATTCAGGACTGATTTCCTTTAGGACTGACTGGTTTGATTTCCTTGCAAGGAACTTTCAAGGGATTCTCAAGAGTCTCCTCCAACATCNCATTAGTCCTTCCAATGTATACTCAGGGTTGGTTTCCTTCCGGATTGACTGGTTTCATCTCCTTGCTGCCCAAGGGACTCTCAAGAATCTTCTCCATCACCACAATTCAAATGCATTAATTCTTTAGCACTCAGCCTTTTTTATGTTCCAAATATCACATCTAAACATGACTACTGGTAAAACCATAGATTTGACAATACAAACATTTCTTGGCAAAGTGATGTCTCTGCTTTTTAATATGCTGTCTAGGTTTGTCATAGTTTACCTTCCAAGGAGCAAGCGTCTTTTAATTTCATGGCTGCAGTCACCATCTGCAGCCAATATAATATAAAAATTTTTTCATTTTACATTTGAATGTAACTGATTCTCACAAAAATGCTCAGTGGAATAAAAATATTTTAAAAAGATTTTTACCATCCCATTAGAATTCAATGTTCCTTTATGCTTTAGAAAAGTAAATTGAAAAACAAATATTAAAAACAAAACAAAAACGGGTTAGATTTCCAGGTGTCCCAGTTGAATTTAAGTCACAGAAGACCTATATTAGTTTTAATAGAGGGAATTTTTGTAAGTAATTTCTACAATGGTGAACTCTCAAATGTATTGCATTTGCCTAAAAGAATTCATGTTATGTGATTGCTGGAGACAATAGAGATGCTAAAAAAAAAAAGAAGTTTTGATGCTTTACCATACCCTGGAGATTTCGTAATACATCACAATTGTATGTTCTTAATGACACTTTTAAATAAATGGGATCTATGTAATATTTTCCTGACTGTTGGTCCATCATGGTTTGTAGACCCATATGAGTATTTAGTGCTGAACACTAATGTTTAAAAACAAACATGATTTTCTATTTACATGGGAAATATTCTTGCTAGTTATGATCTGCCTATTTATTTTAGGTACTGCATTGTGAAAACCACATGTAGCCAATGGAGCTTTCTTATTATGGTTATATCAATTCAGCAATGCAGCTTATTTAGAAAGTGGCAAAATATGTAACACTGTGACTTTGCCTATGCATAGCAATAAATTGCATCCATACATAAGGGAGCTTTGGACATTTTCAGAAGGAATTGTGTGATTACATGATAGAAAACTAAATATAAATCAGTAAACTCAAACTATTTTATTTAAGTTGCACTTTAGCTTAAATTTTGCCTCAAATNGTAACACTGTGACTTTGCCTATGCATAGCAATAAATTGCATCCATACATAAGGGAGCTTTGGACATTTTCAGAAGGAATTGTGTGATTACATGATAGAAAACTAAATATAAATCAGTAAACTCAAACTATTTTATTTAAGTTGCACTTTAGCTTAAATTTTGCCTCAAATGAGAAAAACAATATTTTCAAATTAACTTCAGTTTTAAAAGCAGTATTCGCAAGAACAAAGAATATTCACGTAGTTCTTGCTTACCTTTTATGAAAGCAGGGCAGTGCAGTGTTGTAGATAAAACACTGGCTGATAGAAATCTTAGACTGAAATAACTTTTCAGCCAATATTTATCTTTGTAACACAGAGTGAACTGTTATTAATGGAATTACACTTGGTTCTATGTATGTCCAGAATGCTATGCAAATAGCAACTCATAGTGTCAATTATTATCCTTAGAAAGTAACATAGAACTTATGTCCCAGAAGTCTCTAAGAAATCACTAGAATGACAAAAGAAATTAGAAGACTTAGCTTTAATGAAATAACAGAAAGTCAAACCAATGCACTCAGATAACGTTAGAGTTCAGGGATTCCAGATATCCCCATATCTCATTTCATCACTTTGGATATGAGGAAAATGATCCCCAAGGAAGTTAAGTG
>SJYA01001024.1:21959-114381 GCA_006410615.1 Neotragus moschatus
TGTTTCTACTGTTTCCCCATCTATTTCCCATGAAGTGATGGGACCATATGCCGTGATCTTCGTTTTCTGAATGTTGAGCTTTAAGCCAACTTTTTCACTCTCCTCTTTCACTTTCATCAACAGGCTTTTGAGTTTTTCTGCCATAAGGGTGGTGTCATCTGCATATCTGAGGTTATTGATATTTCTCCCAGCAATCTTGATTCCAGCTTGTGTTTCTTCCAGTCCAGTGTTTCTCATGATGTACTCTGCATATAAGTTAAATAAGCAGGGTGACAATATACAACCTTTATGTACTCCTTTTCCTATTTGGAACCAGTCTGTTGTTCCATGTCCAGTTCGAACTGTTGCTTCCTGACCTGCATACAGGTTTCTCAAGAGACAGGTCAGATGGTCTGGTATTCCCATCTCTCTCAGAATTTTCCACAGTTTCTTGTGATCCACACAGTCAAAGGCATTGGCATAATCAATAAAGCAGAAATAGATGTTTTTCTGGAACTCTCTTGCTTTTTCGATGATCCAGCGGATATTGGCAATTTGATCTCTGGTTCCTCTGCCTTTTCTAAAACCAGCTTGAACATCAGGGAGTTCATGGTTCACGTACTGCTGAAGTCTGGCTTGGAATTTTGAGCATTACTTTACTAGCATGTGAGATGAGTGCAACTGTGTGGTCGTTTGAGCATTCTTTTGCATTGCCTTTCTTTGGAATTGGAATGAAAACTGACCTTTTCCAGTCCTGTGGCCACTGCTGAGTTTTCCAAATTTGCCTGCATAGTGAGTGCAGCACTCTCACAACATCATCTTGCAGCACTTTCACAACATCATCTTTCAGGGTTTGAAACAGGTTAACTGGAATTCCATCACCTCCACTAGCTTTGTTCACAGTGATGCTTTGTAAGACCCACTTGACTTCACATTCCAGGATGTCTGGCTCTAGATTAGTGATCATACCATCATGATTATCTGGGTCATGAAGATCTTTTTTGTACAGTTCCTCTGTGTATTCTTGCCACCTCTTCTTAATCTCTTCTGCTTCTGTTAGGTCCAGACAATTTCTGTCCTTTATAGAGCCCATCTTTGCATGAAATGTTCCCTTGGTATCTCTCATTTTCTTGAAGAGATCTCTAGTCTTTCCCATTCTGTTGTTTTCCTCTATTTCTTTGCATTGATAGCTGAAGAAGGCTTTCTTATCTCTTCTTGCTATTCTCTGGAACTCTGCATTCAGATGCTTATATCTTTCCTTTTCTCCTTTGGTTTTCACCTCTCTTCTTTTCACAGCTATTTGTAAGGCTTCCCCAGACAGCCATTTTGGTTTTTTTCATTTCTTTTCCATGAGGACTGTCTTGATCCCTGTCTCCTGTACAATGTCACAAACCTCATTCCACAGTTCATCAGGCACTCTATCTATAAGATCTTGTCCCTTAAATCTATTTCTCACTTCCACTGTATAATCATAAAGGATTTTATTTTGGTCATACCTGAATGGTCTAGCAGATTTTGAACTGCCTTATGACCCAGCAATACCACTTTGGGCATATACACCGAGGAAACCAGAATTGAAAGAGACACGTGTATCCCAATGTTCATTGCAGCACTGTTTATAATAGCCAGGACATAGAAGCAACCTAGATGTCCATCAGCAGATGAATGGATAAGAAAGTTATGGTACATATACACAATGGAGTATTACTCAGCCATTAAAAAGAATACATTCAAATCAGTCCTAATGAGGTGGATGAAACTGGAGCCAATTATATAGAGTGAAGTAAGCCAGAAAGAAAAACACCAATACAGTATACTAACACATATATACGGAATTTAGAAAGATGGTAATGATAACCCTGTATGCGAGACAGCGAAAGAGACACAGATGTAAAGAACAGACTTTTGGACTCTGTGGGAGAGGGAGAAGGTGGAATGATTTGGGAGAATGGCATTGAAACATGCATACTATCATGTAAGAACGAAAAGCTAGTCTAGGTTCGATACAGGATATAGGATGTTTGGGGCTGGTGCACTGGGATGACCCAGAGAGATAAAATAGGGAGGGTGGTGGGAAGGGGGGCTCAGGGTTGGGAATTCATGTACACCTATGGTGGATTCATGTCAATGTAGGGCAAAACCAATACAGTATTGTAAAGTAAAAAAATAATAATAAAATAAAATTTTTTTAAAAAATTATCAATGAGCAGAATATCTAAAAATCCATAGGCTAAAACATTTTTAGTTACAGAAGAATTATCTAAGATTGTACACTGTACTTCCTAAGGTTAAGGTTTTCTATATCAGGTAACAGTAAACAGAACATGTGATCTATTTTTCTCTACTCATGTAATAAATTTGCACTTGGTGAGGCTACAGTTCTAATCTTTTCTTTCTTATTTTTTCTGTTTAATTTTTTTCCAAACTTTTTATATTTGATTTATAATATATTAGTTTCTGGTATACAACATAGTGATTCAATATTTTATATAGGTTGTACTTCATTTAAAGTTATTATAATATAATGGTTATATTTCCCTGTGTTGTACAATATATCCTTGTTGCCTATATTTTTTTGAAAGGCATTTTATTTTAAATATAGCAGTATGTACACGTCAAAGCAATCTTGAGAAAGAAAAATAGAGCTGGAGGAATCAGGCTCTCTGACTTCAGACTGTACTATAAAGCCACAGTCATCAGAACAGTGCAGTACTGACACAAAAACAGAAGTATAGATCAATGGAACAGGACAGGAAGTCCAGAAATAAACCCATGCACTGATGGCCAATTAATCTATGACAAAGGAGGCATGACTCTAAAATGCAGGAAAGACAGTCTCTTCAATAAAAAATGCCGGGAAAACCAGACAGGTACACGTTTTAAAAAAAATGAAATTAGAACCTTCTTTAACACCATACACAAAAATAAACTCAAAACGAATTAAACCCCTAAATATAAGGTCAGATACTATAAAATTCTTAAAGGAAACTTGACGCACTCTCAAGTAAACCACAGCAAGATTTTTTTTTTTTTTTTTGATTCACAGCCTAGAGTAACAGAAATTAAAAACAAAAACAAACAAATGAGACCAACAAAAACAACAAATGGGACATAATTAAATTCAAAATCTTTTGCACTGCAAAGGAAACTATAAACAACTCACAGAATGGGAGAAAATATTTGAAAATGATGCTACAGACAGGGATTAGTCTCCAAAATTTATAAACAGCTCATGCAGCTCAAAATCTAAAAGACAAACATCTCAATCAAAAAACGGGCAGAGGACCTACAGAGACACTTCTCCAAAGAGGACATACAGATGGCCAGGAGGTACATGCAAAGATGCTCAACATAGCTAATTATCAAAGAAATGCATATCAAAATTACAAAGAGATCACCTTACACCAGTTGGAATGGCCATCATCAAAAAATCTGCAAACAACAAATGCTGGAGACATGTGAAAAGAAGGGAACCCTACACTGTGGATGGGAATGTAAACTGGTGCAACCACTTTGGAGAACAGTATGAAGTTTCCTTTAAAAATGAAAAACAGAGCTGTCATATGATCATTTTAAAACTTTCTTCACTTCAGCACTCAATAGAGGAATTCAGGATCCACTGAATCTTCCCTGAGTTTTCTGAGAAAAATCAAAGTTTTCCTTGAGTCTTTTGAGAAATCGTATCTTAAATGGCATCATATATTCAGCAGTCACCATGTATTTACCTGTTTTATTCCCTCAACAGAATGTGTTCCCCATCCTAGAGCACAGTGATGTACACCAAAGATACACAGATGAATTTGATCTTAACTGGCTTATTATACGCACAGAAAAAGACACACATGAAAATTCAAGGGGTATGTAACATATAATAAAACCATATTCAGTGAAACCACAAAAAAAGGCAATTTTTACTATTAGACCCTTTGACATACACATTCAAGGATCTTTACACACAACCATAGACCCACAACTATGAACTAAGATTAGTGTTGAAATGACTGAGTTAAATATATCCGCTACTCCAGGGTAAAACAAAGGATGCCTTGCTGTTCAAAGTTATCACCATATTATTGCACATGGATAGCTACTTGCTACAGAGAAGGCAATGGCACCCCACTCCAGTACTCTTACGTGAAAAATCACCTGGGTAGAGAAGGCTGGTGGGCTGCAGTCCATGCGGTCTCGAAGAGTTGGACATGACTGAACGACTTCACTTTCACTTTTCACTGTCATGCATTGGAGAAGGAAATGGCAACCCACTCCAGTGTTCTTGCTTGGAGAATCCCAGGGACAGGGGAGCCTGGTGGGCTGCCATCTATGGGGTCACACAGAGTTGGACACTACTGAAGCGACTTAGCAGCAGCAGCAGCAGCAGCTACTTGCTAAAAAAAAAACCAACGAAAAAGAACTGCCTATCTGTTAGACAATCCCTTAGAAGCCATTTTGGCCTTGATTTGATGTGCTATTTTGTTGTTAACAGCCAAGTGGATTGAAGCTCCTGTCAAATCAGCAAGCATACTGCCGTGGCAGAATACTAACATGAAACTCCTTGACTTCCAACAGCACTACCTACCAGCCCGTTAACCTTAACTGTAAATACTGAAACACAGTTGAGCTGTTGTGACTGCCCCGAGCACCCTATTCCTCCAAGTTATATTTGTGGCAGGACGCTGGAGCAGTGGCCACCTGGCAGGTAGAGAAGAGGCAAAGACACAGAGGGCCAGTCAAAGAACTGTTTTCATGCTATGAAAACCCAAGAAACAGGATTCGGAGACCAAGAATCAGCTGAATTTCTTTAAAACAGGCTCTGGCCTGAGCACAAGTCTAGGAG
This sequence comes from Neotragus moschatus, assembly GCA_006410615.1. Taxonomy (NCBI): domain Eukaryota; kingdom Metazoa; phylum Chordata; class Mammalia; order Artiodactyla; family Bovidae; genus Neotragus; species Neotragus moschatus. Next base: position 26,773 of record SJYA01001024.1, read on the forward strand.
AAAGGTCACAATTTTGGTGAACTTTGCAAACAATGGCTTCAGATACAAATAACAGATTAAAATTCCAGTGCAGCCTTCACATTTTCTCAGTGAAGAAGAAGAAATGTTTGATTTGACATTAATCATTCAGTCTCAAATACAGATGGTCATCAATGAAATACTTACTGAGCATCTAATATTCTGTATTATGATCTGTGTTAGGAGCTAAAGAGAAACCCCAAAGAAGTATAGGATGTGATCCCTGACTTGAAGGCAATTATAATTTAGTTAAGAAGACATACATTTCCATAATGCCTTCGAGTCATTCTACAAAACTCTTAATAAAATTATAAATAGTTATTAGACAAATTTCTGAAATAACTGCTACTCTGAAAAGTGAAAGTCGCTCAGTCATGTCCAACTCCAGGCCAGAATACTGGAGTGGGTAGCCTTTCTCATCTCTAGGGAATCTTCCCAATCCAGGGATCAAACCTAGGTCTCCCACCCTGCAGGTGAATTCTTTACCAGCTGAGCAACAACGAAAGCCCCAGAATACTAGAGTGGGTAGCCTATCCCTTCTCCAGTGGATCTTCCAAACACAGGAATCAAACCAGGGTCTCCTACATTGCAGATGGAGTCTTTACCAACTGAGCTATCTGGGAAGCCCCTCTTTTACACTGCCGCTGCTGCTGCTGCGTCACTTCAGTCGTGTCCGACTCTGTGTGACCCCATAGATGGCAGCCCACCAGGCTCCCCTGTCCCTGGGATTCTCCTATTACACTATGATGCTCTAAACCCCATCATTTCAAGGACAGTTACTGCCTGATCCAATGCCAATGCTTATTTCCAATGTCTAGTGCATAGTATTTGCACAACAAATATATCTTGAACAGATGGATATATGATGGACACGTTCAGTTCAGTTGCTCAGTCATGTCCGATTCTTTGCGACNTATTACACTATGATGCTCTAAACCCCATCATTTCAAGGACAGTTACTGCCTGATCCAATGCCAATGCTTATTTCCAATGTCTAGTGCATAGTATTTGCACAACAAATATATCTTGAACAGATGGATATATGATGGACACGTTCAGTTCAGTTGCTCAGTCATGTCCGATTCTTTGCGACCCCGTGGACTGTATAGCATGCCAGGCCTCCCTGTCCATCACTAACTCCCGGAGTTTACCCAAACTCACGCCCATTTAGTCAGTGATGCCATCCAACCATCTCATCCTCTGTTGGCCCCTTCTCCTCCTGCCCTCAATCTTGCCCAGCATCAGGGTCTTTTCCAATGAGTCAGTTCTTCACATGAGGTGGCCAAAGTACTGGAGTTTCAGCTTCAACATCAGTCCTTCCAATGAACACTCAGGACCAATCTCCTTCAGGATAGACTGGTTGGATCTCCTTGCAGACCAAGGGACCTTCAAGAATCTTCTCCAACACCACAGTTCAAAAGCATCAATTCTTCAGCACTCAGCTTTCTTTATAGTCCAACTCTCACATCCATACATGACTACTGGAAAAACTNCATCAGGTGGGCAAAGTGTTGGAGTTTCAGCTTCAACATCAGTCCTTCCAATGAACACCCAGGACTGATCTCCTTTAGGATGGACTGGTTGGATCTCCTTGCAGTGCAAAGGACTCTGAAGAGTCTTCTCCAACACCACAGTTCAAAAGCATCAATTTTTTTGGGCTCCAAAATCACTGCAGATGGTGACTGCAGCCACAAAATTAAAAGACTTTTACTCCTTGGAAGGAAAGTTATGACCAACTTAGACAGCATATTAGAAAGCACAGACATTACTTTGTCAACAAAGGTTCGTCGAGTCAAGACTATGGTTTTTCCGGTGGTCATGTATGGATGTGACATTTGGACTATAAAGAAAGCTGAGTGCCGAAGAATTTTCTAATACTAGTATAGATGGATATTTGTGACTTTTTCCTGTTTAGGACTATTAGCGATGCTATGGATATTCGTACACATTTTTGTACACATTTTTGTTGTTGTTCATTATACACCTAGAAGTGGAACAGTTGGGTCGAAGATGTTTTGTCTTTTGCAGATATTGCTAAACTCACACTTTCTCCTCCATATGTACAAGAGTTACAGTACTAGTTGGAGGGTTTTGAGCACAGGATATTCTGTTTTGAAAGTTACATGCTGGCTACTCTATGAGGATGAATTATGTGGGTACAAGGGAAAAAGAGCTGTAGTCATCTAGGTGAGGAGTGGTTAGATTCTGGACACATTTTTAAAGACATAGTTGATAGGTCCTGCTGTCAGATTGGATATGGGGTATAAAAGAGCTAAGTCTAAATTCATTTATTGTAAATTTATTGTTGCTGATGAACTAACAGCAATGAAGACTGAGGATGAGATCATAGGTATGGCACGTATGATCAGATGTTCTATTTAGGGTGTGTTGAGTTTCGGGTGCCTATTTGATGTCAAAAGGAAATGTCAGCTATTCCTTTGATAAGAATCCAGATTTTAAGGAAGAGATACAGACTAAAAACATACATTCAACTTACAATGATTATATTACTTTGAAAACTTACCTAGTAACACTTTGAGAATGTTATGCTGGTTTTGTCTTCCACTCACAAATTTGCCTGATGTTTTGTAACCACTTGTTAACAAACAGCCTCAGTTTTTAAAGGGTGGTTTCTCCAAAAACTATTACTGTGAGCTCTACTTGTAACTTTAAGAGCACACTTGCCATTGTGTTCTTGATTCTCACTGCACCAGGCTGCTGCTCTTGGAGACTTTGCTTCTTCTGTTAAGATTTATTTATCCTTCAAACTCATTACTGATCTAGATGTAGGAAGAAATATTCTTCTTTTCTAAAAGCTTCTTTAACATCTGCTTCTTTCTAGTACATTTCCTCTTCCCTGTTATATGTGCCTCAGGTTTACCCTGGCATTCCACAACGTCATTGCCTTTAGTCTTATTTGTCCCCTAAGATTTCAACCTTTCTCCTGAAGAGTTTTTTCCTCCTTTAATTTTTTTATTTAACTTTTTGTATTCTAATATTCTGATAGTAAAACAGAAGCATGTTCTTAAAAACTATCAAAGGAAAAGCTTTGTAAACTGCCTTCTTAGCTTCTCTGCTTATAAGGAAATGACATGCTGTTTTTAAAACAAGAGACTTTGCTCTCAGAATCCTAGAGGCATGTTCAGAAATTTTCTTATTAGTAAGCCAAGAACCAGTGTGAAGCTATGTGATAGGCAATACCTCTTAAATCACTGAAATCTATATGGTTAAACATTCTACTGTCTTCTCCTTCAGACCAGAATATACTTTCAAAATATTTACAAAGAGAATTTGAGTCCTGTTGCCAAGGTATGTCATAGTAAGGCTCATATTTGCTAAAGTTTCAGTAGACCTGCTATTTTTCAAAGACTAGCATGTTCAGTTCTGACTCTAGAAAAACAGCTGTTTGTAGGCTATTTAAAGCTTCCTGATAAGGACACAACAGATAAAAGCCAGGATCACACCTGTGAAAAACAGGCACCCAAATCTATAAGGCTTTGCAAACAGTGCAAGTAAAAATCTGTCCCACTTATTAAACTGTTACCCACCAGAACTGTTGGCCTTCTTAGTCAGTAAAAATTGATCAGAGGCCAGACAAGAAATTCAGGCAAGGGTTTGGTTGGGGCCCTGATTTTTTACAGGGTAATGATAACAACAGATTCCTTTGTTCATTCACTCACTAAGGTGGGGCAAGCTTATTCTTTCCATGGGGCGAGGGTATGGTCATGTCCAGGGACTGGGCCTGAGGGCTGGCTTAAGTGGTTTGCATGCAGGAGGTATGTACAGTGCCCTGCTTTTACACCCAACCCCCTGGCTTTGCTCTGGGCTTTTCCAAAGTGGCAGATGGGTTTTTGGTCTCTTTGTGTCTTTTGTGCAGAAGTTGTCCTAACTGTGTATGCAATGCAGTGATTTTTAATCCCATGCAGTTTCTTTATCTTTTGTTGTTTGAGGAGAGGTGTGTCCAGGTGCAAACATTGCAGGACTGCAGCAAAGGGGCCCAATTCCTAGCCTGTCTCAAAATCGCCACAGAAAACAATAGGGCCCTGTCAGGGATCCCAATCTGTTATTTATTTATTTATTTTTAATGCATTCATGGCCAGTATCTTAATTTTACTGATTAAGACAGCATATATTGGGGCTTCAGGAGACAAATAAATAGCTAAACTTATCCCATTGGTACTCTGAACTCATTGAGATATAGTATATGGATTAAGGCAAATAAAAAATAAATTACCCCCTTATTACTGAATGGCTAGATTGACATACAGTGCTTAGGTATGCACACACACATAATAGGCTTCCTTGTTCAGAATCCCAGAACCAAGGCCATGCTAGAAAATCAAAGTCTTTGTAGAGGGCAAGGGTAGAGATTCCTATCAAATGCACCTCTGGTCTATCAAAACATCAAAGTTGTGTTTGATAGGAGTATGAACCTCAAGAGGACTAGAAAGGAAGCATCTGAGTCACAATGAGCTGTAATTCTTCCAAAGTCACCAGTGAAATTAACTGTATCCATTTGGGGGTAAGTGATTACCACAGTGTAACTCTTGAGTTCAGTGTTGACTTGGATAATTCTTTTACATGGCAATCATAGGAGTGATAAATAAATTCTGCCTTCCACTGAAATGCACCCCCCCCACCCTGTGAAATGGCATGATTCACACAAGATTCAAATTTTAGAATTTTAGAGTGACCACTGTGAGGTCGCATGAAGAATTGGCTACAGGAAGCAGCAGAAGCATAAGGAGGCTATTTCCACGCTCCAGATTAAAGATGATGATGGTTTCCCCACATCTTGGGTATAGAGAAAAGAGTAACTAGCAAACGTGTCATACCTACGAGAAAGAATCCACAGGATCCGATTGGATGTTGGTGGTAAGAAAATGAAGTAGAGGGTAAGCGCAGGTTGCTGCTTTAGATGTAAGGTCCTTCATTCAGGAAACAGAGGAGTTTCTCTTCTTGGAAGAAACTGATAAGCTCAAATTTGGACACACTAAATTTGGGATTCTACAGGACACTGAAAGAGTCATGAGGCTGCTAGAAATAAGAATAATATGATCCATTAGGGAAACTGGTGATATACTCTGAAAATATATCTTTGAGATTCATTATAATTAAGATGGAAATTGAAGCTTTAGGGATTGTTAAGTCAGTCAGGAGGCTGTGTATATTGACAAGAGAACAGAAAAGAGGTGTCTGGAGAACAGGTAAATGAAAGAGGCAGGCAAGGGAATAGAAGTCCAAGAAGGAATCCTAGAAGCGGAGTGCAAGCCAAGGGTACTGAGGGTGCCGAGGGAAGAGGGAGGAGGTCTGAGGCATCAAATGAAATGAGGCTGGTAATTGACACTGGCTGTAGTGGCAGAACGGGAGGCTTCTCATGACCTTCTCAAGAACCATGTCCCGTGTTGCACAGAATCTGGACAAGTGCGTAATGACATGTAACCATCATTAGAGTAACATAAGGAATAATTTCACTGCCCTAAAAAAGTCCTCTATTCCCAATCAATTCTTCTTCTCTCACCACTAATGACTGGAAATCACTGATCTTTTTATTGTCTCCATGGTTTTGCCTTATCCAGAATGTAACGTAGTTAGAATCAGGTATTACAGAGTCATTTCATATTGGCTTCTTTCACTTAATTATATGCATTTAACTTTCCTCCGAGGCTTCCCAGGTGGTCCAGTGGTTAAAAAAAAAAAAAATCTGTCTGCCAATGCAGGAGACACAAGAGACACACATTCCATTTCTGAGTTGGAAATATCCCCAGGAGGAGGTCATGGCAACTCACTCCTGTATTCTTGCCTGGAAAATTCTATAGAAAGAGAAGCCTGGCACGTTACAGGCCACGGGGTCACAAAGAGTCAGACACGACTGAGCACACACACACACAACTTTCTCCCATGGTCTGATGGTTCATTTCTTTTTAGTGCTTAATATCCCATTGTCTGGATGTACTACAGTTTATTTATCCATTCGTCTACTGAAGGATATATTGATTGTTTCCAAGTTTTGGCAATTTGAATTAAGCTGCTATAAACACTGCCGTACAGGTTTTTGTGTAGATATAAGCTTTTAATTTCTTTGGGTAAAAACCAAGAAGCATGATTGCTGGTTCATATAGTAAGATTATATTTAGTTTTGTAAGAAAATATCAAGGCATCTTGCAAAGTGTCTATATCATTTTGCCATTACCGTGAGCAATGAATAAGACTTCTGTTGTGCCACATCCTCAAAGTATTTGATGTCAATGTTTTGGATTTTGCCCATTCTAATAGGTGTGTAGTGATATCTAATTATTGTTTTAATTTGCAATTCCTAATGATATATGATGTGGAACATCTTTTTACATGGTGATCTCTTATCTGTATATCTTCTTTGTTGAATTATCCTTAAGATGTTTGAGGCTTCAAAGAAAAATGAGTTGTTGTCTTATTATTGAGTTTTAAGCATTCTTGTATACTTTTGATAAGCCATTATCAGATTGGTCTTTTGGAAATATTTTTCCCCAGTACATGGCTTGTCTTATTATTCTCTTGATATTGTCTTTTGCAGAGTGACATGTTTTTAATTTTAATAAAATATAGCATATTAGTTATTTTTTCACAAATTGTTTCTTTGATATTTTGTCTATAAAGTTATTACCATGCTTAAGTTCTTCTAGACTTTTTCTTCTGTTATTTTCTAAAAGCTTTATAGTTTTGTGTTTATATATAGGTCTCTGCTACACTTTAAATTAATTTTTTTGTGACAGCTTTAAGCTCGGTGTTTAGCTGTTTTTTTTTTTTTTTTTTTGCATATGTATGTCCAGTTGTTCCAACAGCATTTGTTGAATGGACTGTCTTCCTCATTGTCTTGCCTTTCCTCCTTTATTGAAGATGAGTGGACTATATTTATGTGGGTCTATTTCTGGGTTCTCTATTCTGTTTCACTGATGTATTTGTCTATTCTTTCACCAAAACTTCCCTGGTGGCTCAGATGGTAAAGCGTCTGTCTACAATGAGGGAGACCTGGGTTCGATCCCTGGGTTGGGAAGATCCGCTGGAGAAGGGAATGGCAATCCACTCCAGTACTATTGCCTGGAAAATCCCATGGACAGAGGAGCCTGGTAGGCTACAGTTCATGGGGTCGCAAAAAGTCGGACATGACTGAGCGAGTTCATTTTACCAAAACTCTGCTGTTTTGATTACTGTAGCTTTGTAATCTTTAAAAAAATTATTTTTAACTGGAGGATAATTGCTTTACAATATTGTGCTGGTTTCTGCCATACATCAACATGAATCAGCCATAGGTATAGGCATGTACCCTCCCTTGTGAACCTTCACTCACCTCCCACCCCATCCCTCCCTTCTAGGTTGTCACAGAGCACAGGTTGAACTCCCTGTGTCACAGAGCAAATTCCCACTGGCTACCTGTTTTGCATATGGTAATGTATATGTTTCAATGCTACTCTCTTAATTCCTCCCACCCTTTCCTTCCCGTGCTGTGTCCACGGGTCTGTTCTCTTTGTCTCTGTCTCTATTGCTGCCCTGCAGATAGATAGGTTCATCAGGAATATAGTAAATCCTGAACTTGAGTAGTATCAAGTTGATACTGTGTTAGGAAAGAGTTTTTGATACGAGAAAAACTAGAGCATTCCTATATGAGAAGAAGTTATCAATATACAGCTTAAGTTGAACAGAAAGGGGAAGACTTTAAATCCAACATCTTTTTGTCAAAATAAAATAGGCTTCGGTATATACTTCCAGATAATATCCCTCTTGCCATTAATATTAGACCTAGTTATTTCAGTTTTGTATTAGAAACTTAATATTTTAACATTGAGTCTAAGAAATTTTTAATAATGGAGATAATATATGTTAAAATATATATTTAAAGTAGGAAATCTTTAATTGCTTTACATAAAAATTAATGTGAAATAGAACTAAAATTTGCTATTAAATTAAATTCTATTCTTGGTCATATTTTCATTATAGCTCATAGCCTTGTTGTTCTCTTCCTGTTATTATAAAAATTTTTCATGATTTGGCTTATTCTATATCGGGAGAAATAAAGAGGCAATCCAACAATATTTTCCTCCTCTATTTTCCAGAGGAGTTGGAGAGAATGCAATAAACAGCACACAGTGGCAAAAACAATAGTTAACTCACAGTCTCACATATAAAGAAATCCTATAGATTTTTTCTTTCTTTCCTGCAGAAAGAGTGAAAATAATTCATAGTTTTTTAAAAAATAACATAGTAAAAGAAAACTTCACCTAGGTGGGCTATATAAAACTAGTATAAGTATGTATTTTATTGTTTGATTTAGATATCAAATTTCACTATAAACAGAGTGAGATTTATTAAAGTAGCCATGTAAACTTATTTAAAAATGAGGTTCCGGGAACTCCAGATTACATAATTCTGATTATGAAACATTTTGGTACATTCTACCATGAACCTGAACATATAGACACACACGCAAATAAGGTGTATGATGCTTACCATATTCTGTGAGGTTGAGGAAACTGAAATTTTTATAGGTACTGTCAAAAGTATAAGAGTCAGGAATAGCAAGATGCAGTTCATATCATAAACTTAACTGATTCAGTGACATAGCATATTTTGAGACAAAAAGAATCATTAATAGTCATCCCCTCGTACCTCTTCTCCCCAAAGAGAAAACAATTCTGAAAATATCAGTAATAATAAGCAAACATTTGCTAAGGGAATTTATTCTTTTTTAAAAAAGGGAAAAGGAAAAATTCAATTACACTGTTGACTAGTCTCATTAGTGATATTAGTTTTAGATGCTCTGGATTGCTAGTCAGAAAATTTGCTAATTTCTACTGCTAGTACTATGTCCTGCCAGAGCCATGAAAATCACTACTGCTGTGAAGTTATTACTAAGTTCCACATCCAAGCAAGTTGCTAATATGCATGACAGTAGAAAAAAATTAATAAACCTTTGAAGAAATATGTGTGAGCACATGAACTTTTAGTGAGTGTTGACTATGAGACAAGCATCATGTTGAACATTCTTACGTGCACCAAGACTATCACATTTAATTCTTATACATTGTCTTTAACCTTATAATAACTCTCTCCCATTTTATAGATGAGTAAACTGAGATTCAGATCATTTAATAATCAATGTCATTCACCAGACATTTAAATCCAATTCTTCTGATTTAAAACATAGCCTGAATATCCTTCATTTCCCTGTGACTAATTTAAGCTTGTTAGCTATTTTGGCAGAAATAACCAGTTTACCTTCACACGGTAAAGGCAATGGAAAAAAATTAATAGTGAGTTGATCACTTTCTTCCTGAAGTCTTTATACTAACAGTAATTCAGTTTCTATAAACAGTTTAGAAATTTTTTGGAAGTAGAAAATGTTACATCATTTTTAACCCAGGTAAAAATGTTGGCTTTATATGGCTTTTAGAAAAGGATTGATTGTGCTTGGGCCTGAAATACACTTAGGTTTTCCACTGAGCTTAATCTCCCCTGAAGTAGTATCAGGTTATGTTGCTGCTAAAATAAACAATTTTGCTGCTGCAAGCAGAATTTGTAAAAAATTTCTGTAGCTGACAAACATTTTTTTCCTGAACTACCAACAGAAAAAGGAGAAATAGATGAGAAATAGTCCCTGTGATAAGGACTCAAAGGCAACTTCCACAGAGAAAATATCTTTAAAGTTGCTACTTTCCTTTTTCACACAGTTAATGATTTAGAGAATTAAGAAGAAAAATAGGCATGGCATTTACTACATTCATTAAATTAATTAATCAGAGCTTTTTATGGCCAACTTAAATCAATCTTAATTCGAACGGGTGCTCATGTTATATATTTCTTCTCATTTTCCCCTAAATGTCTCTAAACTAGTGATTTTTTCAGAGATACTTGACAGACAATAAGCTGAGAAGAGAATCTTAGGAGCAAAAGGAATTAGATAGCTCTCAGAGTTAACAAAATACACAATATCATCCCAAATGATTTCCTGGTGAGTTAGGATTGGGGTGTAAACTCACCAATGGTATCATAATTATCCAGATAAAAGACAAAGTAACAGGAAGGTTTGGTCAGTGATGAAGAGTTAGAAAATGGAAAAACAACTATATTTTGAGTAGCTGCAGAAGGAGGAAGTGTCAGCTGCTAATCCACTCAACACGAGGTAGGTTCCCTCTATGCCCACTTCCTGGAGAGTTATCATAAATGGGTGTTGAATATTGTCAAAAGCTTTTTCTGTATCTATTGAGATGATAATATGGTTCAATTTGTTAATGTGGTATATCACACTGGTTTACAGATGCTGAAAAATCATTGCATCCCTGGGATAAATCCTTCTTGATCCTGGTAAATGATACTTTTAATTTATTGTTAGATTCAGTTTGCTAGTATTTTGTTGAGGATTTCTGCGTTGGGTTCACTAGTAATATTGGCTTATAATTTTCTTTTCTTTTTTTTTTTTGCAATATCTTTGCCTGATTTTGGTATCAAAGTATTATAGCCTCATAGAATGAGTTTCTCTGCATTTTTTTCAGATAATTTGAAAAGGATAGTTGTTAACTCTTCTCTACATGTTTAATTTTTTTTGTTGTTTTGTTGCTAAGTCATGTCTGATTCTACGAACTCATGGACTGTAGCCCACCAAGCTCTTCAATCCATGGGATTTTCCAGGCAAGAATACTGGAATGTGTTGCCATTTCCTTCTCCAGGGGATCTTTCCAACCTAGAGACTGAAACCTCATATCCTGCATTGGCAGGCAGATTCTTTACCACATTTAATAGAATGCTTATATGAAGCCATCTGGACCTGGACTTTTGTTTTGGGATAATTTTTCGATCAGAGTTTCAATTTCAGTATTTGTGATACATTGTTCGTAGTTTCTATTTCTTTCTGATTCAGTCTCGGAAGATTATACTTTTCTAAGAATTTGTCCATTTCTTCCAGGTTGTCATCCAGGTTGGCATTTAGTTGCTTGCAGTTGTGTCTAATGATCCTTTGTATTCCTCTGCTGTCAGTTATGGAGAAGGCAATGGCACCCCACTCCAGTACTCTTGCCTGGGAAATCCCAGGGATGGAGAAGCCTGGTGGGCTGCAGTCCATGGGGTCGCTAAGAGTCGGACACGACTGAAGCGACTTCACTTTCACTTTTCACTTTCATGCATTGGAGAAGAAAATGGCAACACACTCCAGTGTTCTTGCCTGGAGAATTTCAGGGACGCGGGAGCCTGGCGGGCTACCGTCTATGGAGTCGCAGCGAGTCGGACATGACTGAAGGGACTTAGCAGCAGCAGCAGCAGCAGCAGCAGCTGTCAGTTATATTTCTCCTTTTGCATTTCTAGTTGTACTGTTTTTCTTGTGCTTGTTTTTCTATTCAAAGAACCAGGTTTTAGTTTCATTGCTCTTTTTTTATTGTTTACTTGATCTCTTGTTTGTTTATGATTTTGCTCATAAGCAATCTCGATTGTTTATGATTTTGCTCCTTCTGCTAGCTTTGGGTTTTGTTTTTCCTTCTTTCTCTAGTGGCTTTAGGCATAATGTTAAGTTTTTTGAGATTTTCCTTGTTTCCTGAGATAAGATGATATTGCTTTAAACTTCCCTTTCAGCATTGCTTTCACTGAGTCCATAGGTTTTGGATTGTCACTGTTTTGTTTTCATTTGTCTCTAGGTATTTTTTATTCCTCTTTGATTTCACCAGTGATCCATTGGTTGTTTAGTAACATATTGTTTAGCCTCCATGCATTTGTGCTTTATACAGATTTTTTTTTTTGTAGTCGATTTCTAATCTCATGGATTGTGATCAGAGAAGATGCTTAATATGATTCCAATTTTCATGTATTATCAAGAGTTGCTTGGATGTCCAGCATAACCTCTCCTGGAGAATGTTCCATGTATACTTGAGAAGAAGGTGTATTCTGCTCTTTTCAGATGGAGTATTCTATAAATTAAGTCCATCTAATCCAATGGATCATTTAAGAAATGTTTCCTTATTGATTTTCTATCTGGACAATCTGTCTAATGATGAAAGTGGGGCATTAAAGTCCCCAACTATTATTGTGATACTGTCGGTTTCTTCTTTTGCCTTATATGTTGAGGTACACCTTTGTTGGGTACAAATGTATTTACAATTGTGATACATTATTCTTGGATTGAGCTCTTGGTCATTAGGTAGTGTTTGTCTCTGTCTCTTGTAACAGTCTTTTTTTAAAGTCTATTTTGTCTTATATGAGTATTGCTGCCATAGATTTTTTTTATTTCTATTTGCATGGTATAACTTTTTCCATCCTCTTACTTTCAGTCTGTCCCTAGATCTGAAGTGGGTCTCTTGAAGACAACATAGCCAGGTCTTGTTTTGTATCCATTCAGCCAGTCCATGTCTTTTAGATTTAATCCATTCATATTTAAGGTAATTATAGATATGTATATTCTTATTGCTATCTTGTTAATTGTCTTCAATTTGTTTTTGTAGATTGTTTTTCTTTCCTTCATATTTTATTCTCTTCTTGTGTGATTTGATGAGTACCATTAGTGTAGATGGATTGCTTTTTCCTTTTTGTATATCTACTGTAGATTTCGTTTGCAGTTACCATTAGGTTTTGATATAGCAGTCTCTTGTATACAAGATTGTTTTAAATTGTTGGTCTCTTAATTTCAAATGTATTTCCAATATCCTGCTTTTGTACTCTCCTCTTCTTTAATTGCTAGTTTTGATATCTTACTTGTTTATAGATGATTTTGTACATTTACTGTGTGTTTGCCTTTACCAGTGAGCTTTCCCATTCATAATTTTCTCATTTCTAGTTATGGCCTTTTTATTTATGTCTAGAGAAGTTTCTTTAGCATTAGTTGTAAAGCTGGTTTGGTAGTGCTGAATTCTCTTAGCTTTTGCTTGTCTAAAAATCTTTTGATTTTTTTGTTGAATATGAATAAGAGCTTTGCTGAGTAGAATATTCTTGGTTTCAGTTTTTCCCTTTCAGTACTTTAAATATATCATGCCACTCCCTTTGGCCCTTTAGAGTTTCTGTTTAAAAATCCACTGATAACCTTATGGGGATTTCCTTATATGCTGTTACTTTTCCTTTATTGCTTTCAGTATTTTCTCTTTGTCTTTAATTTTTACCAGTTTAATATGTTCTTCTTGGGTTTATCCTATATGAGACTCTCTGTGCTTTCTGAACTTGAGTGAGTGTTTCCCATTTTTTGAAAGCTTTTGTCTATGAGCTCTTGAAATTCTTTCTCGGGCTCTTTCTCTCTTCTCCTTCTGGGATCTCTATAATGCAAATGTTGGTGCATTTAATGTTGTACCAGAAGTCTCTTAGACTCTCGTCATTTCATTCTTTCTGAATTCTGTTCTGCAACAGTGATTTCTACTACTCTGCCTTCTAGCTCACCTATTTATTCTTCTCCCTCATTTATTCTACTCCTGATACCTTCTAGTATTTTTCATTTCAGTTATTCTACAATTCATCTGTTTGTTCTTCAAAGATTCCAGTTCTTTATTAAACATTTCTTAGATTACCTTTACTATCACTTCTCTGATTTTTTTTTTCAGGTATCTCCTCTTCCCTTAGTTGTTCTTTTGAGATTTTACCTTGTTGTGTCATCTGGCATATATTAATATTTCTCTGTCATCTCATGTTGTCTAATTTTCTAAGTCTGTGATTGCCTTTCTCCAGTTTGCAGGATTGTAATTCTTCTTGGTTCTGGTGTCTACTCTTGGTGGGTGAGGTTGGTTCAGGGGCTTGTGCAGGCTTCCTAGTGGGAGGGATGGGTGCCTGCCCACTGGTGGGTAGACCTAGGTCTTTTCCCTCTGGTGGGCAGGCCATGGCAAGGGGTGCGTTTATGGGAGGACTTTGCCTGTCTGCTGATAGCTTGTTCCCACCCTGTAGGTTGTTTGGCCTGAGGCATTTCAACACTGAAGACTGCTGGATGGAACCAAGTCTTGGTGCTGAAATGGCAATCCCTGAAAGACCGCATTCTGATGAATATTCCCTGGGATGTCTGCTACTAATCTTCTTGCTCCAACTGTGAGCCACAGTGGACCTCCACTTCCCCAGGAGATCTTCCAAGACCTGCAGGTAGGTCTGTTCCAGGTTTGAGTGGAGTTACTGCTTTTGCTCTAGGTCCCAGTACACCTGAAAACTTGTGTGCACTCTTCAAAAGTGGAGTCTCTGTTTCTTCAAAATTCAGAAAAACATTCTCTATAGAGCTTCTTTAGGTACTTCTGTTAATCACGTGTAGGTAATCAGAATTACAAGTTGTTCTGGTTCAGTTGTCATATGAATTGGGTCAAACTAAAAAAAGTTAAGACTATTGTTCTGTCTTTTGAAGAGAATGAAAAGGAGTCAAGTTAACTTTTATTTATTTATTTTTTATTTACAAGTTGTTTATTTATTTTTTAATGTAAATTTATTTATTTTAATTGGAGGCTAATTACTTTACAATATTGTATTGGTTTTGCCATACGTCAACATGAATCCACTGCAGGCGTACACATGTTTCCCATCTTGAACCCCTCTCCTTCCTCCTTCCCCATTCCACTTCCCTCCCTATCCCATCCCTCTGTCAAGGTAACTTTTAAAGAAAAAGATGTAATATATAGCAGGTGGGAGGACATACAAAAATAAATATTTAAATAATAGCTTATTGTTCTCCAAAATTTTTTGTTAAATCTTTCCATCTACAGAGAAACTGAAAGACTGATACAATGAAAAGCTGCATATATTTCATGTAAATGTACTCAGTTTACCAATTCTGCCACATTCTTGTGTCCTCTCTCTCTCTTTCCCCAACACACACCTCTTATCTTAGTTTTTGGTTGAATCCTTTGAACTTGAGCTCATGTTCATCATGACAATTCATTTTCAGAAATATTAAATGCTATTATACCAGCTGAGCTACCAGAGAAGCCCAAGAATATAGTGTAGGTAGGCTATACCTTCTCCAGGGGATCTTCCCAACCCAGGAATTGAACTGGGATCTCCTGCATTGCAGGCAGATTCTTTACTGCTGAGCTACAAAGGAAACCCATCTAGTTCTATTGCGAGTCTACCTCTTCCTTGATTTTAATGCATATGAAAGAGGTAAATTTATAGCAGATATTTCTATTTTAAAATATCAGATAGGAACAATTACATTTTAAAAAGTGGGGATAAAGAGAAAATGATTGAAATTGAAGGGATCCTTTATACTGGGTGACCAGGGAAGTCTTCTCTTCTAATGACATTTTAGCAGACACCAATGAAGTGAGAAAGTAACCAAGAACTGACTTGGGGGACAGCATTTAAGACAGATGGAAAAGCAAGCACAAAGGGAAAGAGAGATTGATGTAGAAAAGCAAGGAGGCCCGGATGCCAAACCAGAACAAACAAAGGCAGAATGAAGGGATATGTAATTGGGGCAGGTTAGTAAAGAACTGACATTTTATCAGAATGTGAAGGAGTGGTTTTCAATCAGAGACAATTTGGCAATGTCTGGAGTAAGTTATGGTATCACAACGGGTGTCCCGGTATTGGTGTTGGAGGGTAG
The DNA here is from genome assembly GCA_006410615.1 of Neotragus moschatus. Lineage (NCBI taxonomy): Eukaryota > Metazoa > Chordata > Mammalia > Artiodactyla > Bovidae > Neotragus > Neotragus moschatus. The sequence goes on from SJYA01001024.1 coordinate 42,308, forward strand.
AAGCCAGGGATACTGCCAAATAACCTACAAGGTTTGGAATAGTAGCCAAGAATCATCCAGTTTGTAATGGCAATAGTGCTGAGATAGAGAAACTTTGAGGAATAGAAGACAGAGGCCTCTCAGGCTCTTCTGTGGTCCTGGCGCTGCAAAGGTGGGTGAATGGTTGGGAGGTTTATAGGAGAGTGGCTTAGACTCCAGGTGATAAGAATGAACGTGAACATGGTGAAAATAAATATATTTTGTAGTTAGAAACTGCTGATTTTACAAAAAATTATATGTAGGTATGAAGAGAAGTGGAGAAGGCAATAGCACCCCACTCCAGTGTTCTTACCTGGAGAATCCCAGGGACAGGGGAGCCTGGTGGGCTGCCATCTATGGGGCTGCACAGAGTCAGACACGGCTGATGCGACTTAGCAACAGCAGCAGCATGAGGAGAAGAGAAAAATCATATAAATATACAAACATGTGAGTAGGACCATTCAAGTACTATTGGTATTGGTATTGGTGAAAATTAGCTAAAAGACCTATGCAAATCTAATCAGTATGGAATTGAGTCAATCTATGTCAGCAAAATAAAATTTCACTCAATGTGATATATTTATGTGTAAAATTATATATATGGCTATATACGGTGTGATTTCTTTTAATATTTGTAGATATAAACATATACATCTGTGTATTATATATTCAACAATATTTATCAACAATGAGTTTCTCTGAGGGATGGGAGTAAGGGGGTTTTATTTTAGTAAACTGTAATCTTTTGTAACTGGTTTGAATTTCTTAAAATAACCATACTTTTGTAAAAGATCATACATATGGTGGATAAAGTCACTTGCCATATCCGTAAACAATTGTGTACATAGTTCAGTTAGAGAAAGCTGACTTGATAAAACATCTTTTAAGAATTCCGACCTTAAACAAAAGTTGTTCTAGGAGGAACTTGCATTTTTCTCCCTGTGCCTTTGAGATGTAAATGCTCTCTACCTGAACTTTTTATGTGTGTGTGTGTGTGTTCTGACAACTTGATCTCTGCCATTTGGAAGATATACACATGGTGTACATTTCATTGTCAACCTAATAAACTGATATTCTTAGCAGTCTTTTGTCTGTGCCACTTCTCAGGGGCTTTTTGCCATCTTAACTTTCATTGGGTCAACCTGTGCAACAGAGGCCTTTACTTTCTTAGACCATTTTTCAGAATAAACTTTCTGGATCCTGTTTAGGAGGCAGGTATTCTCACTCTCTTGTGGGAATACCGCTTGCATCTTATTGAGTCACTGTTTAGATATCTTATTAATGGCCAGATGATGAATCTTTTCAGTTAGAGAAACTTCTAAATTGGTAAAATTTAAGGGAGCTCTCATTATAAACAGCTGTCTTATTGGTACTTATAGGGGGGAACAAAGGTGGAAAATATATATACATAATGGTTAACCTAGGAACTCCCTTGTGTGTGCTTAGTTGCTCAGTTGTGTCCGACTCTTCACAACCCCATCGACTGTAGCCCACCAGGCTCCTCTATCCATGGAATTTTCCAGGCAAGAATACTGGAGTGGGTTACCATTTCCTCAATCCCAACCCAGGGATTGGACCCACATTTCCTGCATTGGCAGGCAGATTCTTTACCACTGTGCCACCTGGAAAAACTTTAGGAACTCCCTTAGTTTAAAATAAGCAAACAAACAAACAAATGGTTTTGGAAGCCTTACTTGTGGTCTCTGTTTCCCTTCAATGGGCCTTACAAATGCTAATACATGTTTAAGGGTAATTAACATTACTTAGGTTGATTAACATGGAAATTAAAAAGAAAAGAAGCTGAAGAGAAAGTTGAGACTTCTTCCCTACATGGTAGAAATTTAAAGGGACTCATTCTCCAAAGATAAATCTATAGATGTTTATTAAAGAAATGGAAAGAGTGAAACAGACATTAATAGGATTAAAACAACAGGTTTTGATACAGTACTACCTAAGATTCTGCCAAGTAGCTTCAGCCGTGTCCGACTCTGTGCAACCCCAGAGATGGCAGCCCACCAGGGTCCCCAGTCCCTAGGATTCTCCAGGCAAGAACATTGGAGTGGGTTGCTACCTAAGATTAGATGGGCCAACATGAAAGGGCCCCAAACAAATCCACTCTACATTTATAGTACAGAACAAGGGTAAATATTTAAAAGGTTATAAAAAATTGCACTGAGATATTAGACCAGCAACAGATCAATTAATCAAGTTAAAAGATTATATAGGACATGTCTCTACCTCCAGATAATGTTATCAAAATTAAATTTATAAAAAGAGTTTTATTTAGTTGACTTAAAAGTAAGTGCTTGCAAATTAAATATTTCTAAAAAGTAAACTAGTCAGAATGAATTTCAAGTTCATGTGGTGCAGAAAAGAGTCAATATTAAAGAAAGAAATATTTCTGCTGGAGAGCTTGTCAGCAAGAAAAAGAGAATTAACTTGGTATGATTTTCATAAGTTATAAAATAAAGGTAAATGACATGAATTTTCAGGTGAACTCTTTAGGAAAAATTATGTTTGGGGTTCAGTTCAGTTCAGTCACTCAGTCGTGTCCAACTCTTTGCGACCGCATGAATCGTAGCACGCCAGGCCTCTCTGTCCATTACCATCTCTTGGAGTTCACTCAGACTCATGTCCATCGAGTCGGTGATGCCATCCAGCCATCTCATCCTCTGTCGTCCCCTTCTCCTCCTGCCCCCAATCCCTCCCAGCATCAGGGTCTTTTCCATTGTTTTGGGTATGTCTGTCTAAATGGTTTCCTCCAGATTTTTGGTTAACTTGAATTTGGCTGAATTAAGTTAAATGATGGAAATTCATTGAATATACAGACAATTTCAAATAATACAAAATACTGAAACATTAACTGCTACATGGGTCTAATATTACCTACTTTTGTCTCCTTCCAAGAGACAAATCAAGGACCCCCACTTGGTAGCCTGTCCCATCCCAGGAACTCTCCCAAGACCAGAGACATGACACTCCTCTGGCACCCCACTCTTTGCTGCAACAATATAACTTCACCTTGGAATTCTTCTACATTTGCTTGGTGCTGCCTGGAACTCAGGAGGGGACCAGCAATTGATAAATGAACCAGTCAATCAATCTCTCTTCTAGGCTGGAACTAGAAACTCTTCCACAAAGATCACCTCCTGGGATAAGTCTACCTTCCTTCTCCTCAATGACAGAGGTAACTCCTACATGAAGACTCCAAATCTCTTCAGTCATTTTTAAAATTTAAAATAGATGGTTACAGGAGGAATATAAACATAAGTATCCCCAAGAGAATTTAGAGAATATATGTGAATTGACATTAATCTTTTTATAATATCTGCTTTCTTCTGTCTCTACCCATCTACCAGGAGAAGGTGAGTGATACTAACTTTTTAAAGCATAAATGACATTATTTAAAAAATTGCTTTGTATTTCAAGTACTCTGGGTTTCCCAGGTGGCTCAGGTGGTAAAGTATCTGCCTGTAGTGCAGGAGTTCCAGGTTCAATCCCTGGGTCAGGAAGATCCTCTGGAGAAGGGAATGGCTACCCACCTCAGTATTTTTGCCTGGAGGGTTCATTGGACAGAGGAGCTTGGCAGGCTACAATCCATGGACTGGCAAAGAGTCAGAGAGGACTGAGTGACTAACACACCAAGAGAGAAACCAAAGATACTGGGTTAATTAGACACACATCTTGTACTATATTAAGAAAAGAAATTTTACCATGAGGCAATGGTATGTTTTTAGTTCAGTTCAGTCTCTCAGTCATGTCTGGCTATTTGCAACCCCTTGAACTGCAGCATGCCAGGCCTCCCTGTCCATCACACTCCTGGAGTTCACCTAAACCCATGTCCATTGAGTCAGTGATGCCATCCAACCACTTCATCCTCTGTCTTCCCCTTCTCCTTCTCCTTTCCCAGCATCAGTGTCTTTTCAAATGAGTCAGCTCTTTGTATCAGGTGGCCAAAGTATTGGACTTTCAGCGTCAGCATCAGTCTTTCCAATGAACACCCAGGACTGATCTCCTTTAGGATGGACTGGTTGGCTCTCCTTGCAGTCGAAGGGACTTTCAAGAGTCTTCGCCAATACCACAATTCAAAAACATCAATTCTTCGCTCAGCTTTCTTTGTAGTCCAACTCTCATGTCCATACATGACCACTGGAAAAACCATAGCCTTGACTAGATGGACCTGTGTTGACAAAGTAATGTCTCTGCTTTTGAAAATGCTATCTAGGTTGGTCATAACTTCCTTCCAAGGAGCAAGTGTCTTTTAATTTCATGGCTGCAATCACCATTTGCAGTGATTTTGGAGCCCCCAAAAATAAAGTCAGCCACTGTTTCCACTGTTTCTCCATCTATTTCCCATAAAGTGATGGGACCAGATGCCATGACCTTAGTTTTCTGAATGTTGAGCTTTAAACCAACTTTTTCACTCTCCTCTTTCACTTTCTTCAAGAGACTCTTTAGTTCTTCTTCATTTTCTGCCATAAGGGTGGTGTCATCTGCATATCTGAGGTTATTGATATTTCTCCCAGCAATCCCGATTCCAGCTTGTGCTTCCTCCAGCCCAGCATTTCTCATGATGTACTCTGCATATAAGTTAAATAAGCAGGATGACAATATACAGTCTTGAAGTATTTCTTTTCCTATTTGGAAACAGTCTCTTGTTCCATGTCCAGTTCTAACTGTTGCTTCTTGACCTGCACATAGGTTTCTCAAGAGGCAGGTCGGGTGGTCTAGTATTCCCACTTCTTTCAGAATTTTTCACAGTTTATTGTGACCCACACAGTCAAAGGCTTTGACATAGTCACTACAGCAGAAATAGATGTTTTTCTGGAACTCTTGCTTTTTCTATGATCCAGCGGATGTCGGCAATTTGATCTCTGGTTCCTCTGCCTTTTCTAAAACCAGCTTGAACATCTGGAAGTTCACGGTTCACATATTGCTGAAGCCTGGCTTGGAGAATTTTAAGTATCACTTTACTAGCATGTGAGATGAGTGCAATTGTGAGGTAGTTTGAGCATTCTTTGGCATTGCCTTTCTTTGGGATTGGAATGAAAACTGACCTTTCCAAGTCCTGTGGCCACTGCTGAGTTTTCCAAACTTGCTGGTATATTGAGTTCAGCTCTTTCACATGTTTTCTAGAAGTTTCATGTTTCTAGATGTTATGGAATATTCTAATCAGAAAATGCTGGTATGACAAACAATTCAAAATTGCTGCTGCTTGTCAGTTTTCACTAGAGATTAAGGTTTTTAAGGGTTAAAACTATAATATTTTAAAATAATAAATTGTTAATTTGTTAAATATTTTAAGCAATTTTAAATATTGTTAAAACTAAGTATACATATGTTAAAAGGACCATACATCATGACCAAGTGGGATTTACCCCAGAGATACAAGGATTTTCAATATCTGCAAATCAACCAGTTTGATGTACCATATTAACAAATTAAAGAATAAAAACCATATGACCATCCCAATATATGTAGAGAAACTCTCCAGAAAGTAGACAGAGGGAACCTGCCTCAACATAATAAAGGTCATATATGAAAAACCAATAGTGAATGTCATTCTCAATGGTGAAAAATTAAAAGCATTTCCTCTAAGGTCAGGAAGAAGATAAAGATGTCAACTCTCACCACTTTTATTCAACATAGTTTTGGAAGTCTTAGCCATGGCAATCAGATAAGAAAGAGAAATAGAAGGAATCCAAATTGGCAAAGAAAAAGTAAAATTGTCACTGTTTGCAGGTGACATAATAGTCTATATAAAAGTCCTAAAGATGCTATCAGAAGACTATTAGAGCTGATCAATGAATTTGGTAAATTACAGGATACAAAATTAATACACAGAAATCTCTTGCATTCCTATACACTAATAATAGAAGTTCAGAAAGAGAAATTAAGGAAATGCTCCCATTTACCATCACATCAAAAAATATAAAATACCTAATAATAAATCTATTTAAGCAGAAAAAAGACCTGTTCTCTATAACCTATAAAATGCTGATGAAAACAATTGAAGATGACACAAACACATGGAAAGATATACCAAGTTCTTCGACTGAAAGAATCAGTATTGTCACAATGAGTATGCTATCCACAGAAATCTATAGATTCAATGCCATCCCTATTAAATTATGAATGGCAATTTTCACAGAACTAGAACAATTTTTTTTTAATTTTAATATAAACACAAAAGACCCTAAATAGATTTGCAAAGCAATCCTGAGAAAGAAAAACAGAGCTAGAGGAATCAGATTCTCTATCTTCAGACTGTTCCACAAGGCTACAGCAAGTAAAATAGTATGGTACTGGCATAAAAACAGCCACATAGATTAATGGAAGAGAACAGAGCCTGGAAACAAACCTACACTTACATGATCAATTAATCTATGACAAAGGAGATAAGAATATACAATGGAGAAAAGACAGTCTCTTCAATAAGTGATGCTGGGAAAACCAAACAGCTATGTGTAAAAGAAGGAAACTAGAATGTTCTCTAATACCATACACAAAAATAAACTCAAAATGGATTAAAGACCTAAACATAAGACTAGATACTATAAAACTCTAATAGGAAAATATAGGCAGAACACTCTTTGACATAAATTGCAGCAATATCTTTTTTGGATCTACCTCCTAGAGAAGTGAAAATAAAAACAAAGATAAACAGATAGGACCTAATTAATAAACTTAAAAACTTTTTCCCAGCAAAGGAAATCAGAAACAAAATGAAAAGAAAAGCCACATATGGAAGAAAATATTTGCAAACAAAGTGATTGACAAGGGAGTAATATCCCAAGTATACAAACAACTCTTATAGCTCAATGTCAAAAAAAAAACAACCAACCAAATCAAAAAATGTGCAGAATATCTAAATAGATAGTTCCTCAAAGAAGACATATAGATGGTCAAAAGCATATGAAAAGATGCTCAACATCACTAATTATTAGAGAAAAACAAATCAAAACTATAATAAGGTATCACCTCATCTGGACAGAATGACTATTATCAGAACATCTACGAACAATAAATGCTAGAGAGAGCATGGAGAAAAGGAACTGTTTTACACTGTTGTGGGAATGTAAATTGATACAAGCATTACAGAAAGCAGCATAGCTGTTCTTTAAAAAACTGAAAGGAGAACTACTATATGATCCAGCGATCGCACTCCTTTGGCATATATCTGGGAGGAAACCATAATTTGAAAAGATACTGCACCCCAGTGTTCATTTCAGCACTATTTACAATAACCAAGACAAGGAAGCAACATGAGTGTCCACTGACAGTACAATGGATAAAGATGTGGCACACATATACATTGCAATATTATTCAGTTACAAAAAAGAATGAGATTATGCCATTTGCAGGAACATGGATGGACCTAGAGATTATCATATAGAAGTCAGAGAAAGCCAAATATCATGTCACTTATTTGTGGAATCTAGAAAATGATACAGATGAATAACTTATAATACAGAAACAGACTCACAGACAGAAAACAAACTTATGGTTATCAAAGGGGAAAGGTGGGAGGGAGGGATAAATTAGGAGTTGAGATTAACATACACACACTGCTGTATATAAAATAGTCAACATGGACCTATTGTAAAGCACAAGGAACTGATGGGAAAAGAATCTGAAAAGAATGGTTATATGTGTAACTTAATCTCTTTGGTTTACAACTGAAACTAACATATTGCAAATCAACTTTCTCTAATATATAATAAAAATTATATTTCAAAGAGTTAAAAATATAATAGGCAATTAAGAGCACTAAAGATAAGGAAAACAATTCAGTATACAAGAAAAATAAAAAAAGTATAAGGAATGGAAATCCATTTTGTTAAGTGGAAAGAATTATTTTGTCCTAGAAACCTTTGTTTCTGGAAGGGAAAATAAGGGACCAAACTAATGTGAATACTGAAAGTTGTGAAAGATTTGTAAAAAAGGAACCATTAAAAAGGCTTTTGTAATACTCCATTATATATATGTACCACAGCTTTCTTATCCATAAGTCTGCTGATGGACATCTAGGTTGCTTCCACGTCCTGGCTATTATAAACAGTGCTGTGATGAACATTGGGGTACACGTGTCTCTTTCAATTCTGGTTTCTTCGGTGTGTATTCCCAGTAGTGGGACTGCTGGGTCATATGGCAGTTCTATTTCCAGTTTTTAAAGGAATCTCCATTAAAAAGAATGAGGTTCTCAGTTCTAATGAGGTGGATGAAACTGGAGCCTATTATACAGAGTGAAGTAAGTCAGAAAGAAAAACACCAATACAGTATACTAACGTATATATATGGAACTTAGAAAGATGGTAACGATAACCCTATATGTGAGACAGCAAAAGAGACACAGATGTATAGAACAGTCTTTTGGACTCTGTGGGAGAGGGCGAGGGTGGGATGATTTGGGAGAATGGCATTGAAACATGTATATTATGTGAAACAAATTGCCAGTCCAGGTTCGATGCATGAAACAGTGTGCTCCGGGCTGGTGCACTGGGATGATCCAGTGGGATGGGATGGGGAGGGAGGTGGGAGAGGGGTTCAGAATGGGGAACACATGTATACCCGTGGTGGATTCATGTCAATGTATGGCAAAACCAATACAATATTGTAAAGTAATTAGCCTCCAATTAAAATAAATAAATTTATATTAAAAAAAAAGACTTTTGTACATGGTCAGGCTTGAATTAGAATAAATTTAATTAGGTAAATGGATTTTTTTTCATTAAAAGTAGGCTGGTACAAGACTGTGTATGTAACTTCTGTTAAGAGAACACAGTTTTCTTGAAATATTGCATTTTGATAATAGATGTGTGAGTTTCTTTGCCTTTAACTGATCTGTATTTGTTTTTGAAATCTTTTGTCATTTGGTTAAGTAAATAGGTGTCGTTTCACAGTGATTAATGATCTTATTTGACCAAGTATTTAAAAAATTTTAAAATATTTTCTATAAACTCCCCAAATATCAAATTCTAACTTAAGTTTTTTTAACCTCCTGCTAACTCAAGGATACTTCAAAGAAATCCCTAGAGGTCTCAGAGAAGAGATAGGCTTATCTGGTATGTGAAATTTCTTGAGAAGTATTGTCAAGTGATTAAAGATAAATCTTCTTAGGGTTTAAGTAAATTTCACTGATACATATATTCTAAAATTTATATGGAATTCCTAAAAGTCTGATATGCAGTGATATGTTGTTAGTCATAATTTTAGGTATTATCTTAAAATGTTATATGTCACAGAAATATCAAGTTTCTGATTAATTGCACTGTAATTGGATCTTTAACCATGCCATTTTAAGTCTTGTCATTTATAGACAATCATTATTTTGATGCTTTTATGGAATGAAGATTTTCAAGAAGAGTCATAAAAAATGAATTTTTGGCAAATTAAATAATATTGAATTGAGTAAGAAATTACAAAACTAATAAACAACCTGATGACTACATTCATATCAATAAAGATTAATTACACAGATGTTAATAAACTGTTAAATATGATTTATAATTTTATGACTTGAAAAGCCAATGTATGTATTTTTAAAACTTTATTTTCCAGAAAAATCTTTCCTCTAATGCTATGTTCTACAACAATGGATAAAGTGAAACTTTGTAAACAAAGATGAAACATTTTTCTCTCTACCTGATCCTTCCATGATTTGACTTCTCCAGCTGGTTTATTGCGATCAGATTACAACTATTTATATTAGTATATAATTTTAAATAATATACAATTTTAAATAATATATAATTTTTAATAATATTAATTTTATAATAATTTTTAATAATGTTTTAATTTGTTCTTTGTTTTAAAATTATCAATGCTTTGTATCTCTCTGCTGTACCATGACCTTAGTAATGTTACTAGCTATATTACTTATCCTGTCTATATTTTAATATTGCATCTTGTATTATCAAATGTGTAACCAGACACAATTAATAATGGCTAAAATCTTGAAGCAGTTGATCATATACATAACTCTACATAGAATAATTAGGACAACTCTAGATATGAAAAGAAGCAACAAGGAAAAACATTTCCTGCGTCATAACAGACTGAAACAGGTGATCGAGAGATTTTAGATTATTAGTTGGGTCAAAGCCAATGTTTAACAAGTTGAGTGACCTATCAACAGAATAGTCGCCTGATCTAGGAGTGAGTTTGCTTTGCATTGTGGGACATGAAATCCCTCCCAAAGATTGGTTAAATTTATAACCAAGAGGTGGCACTGTAAAGGAAGAATGTCACTCACCATATCAGTAAACAAAGGATGTTGCAGCCATCAGCTACTGCAGCCATCCCCAATTGGGCACACTGAGGGGACTCAGGATGGAAAAGGCAGGAAAATGGCTCTAGACAGTTAAGGTGCATACCAATGAGTCCAGACTCTTGCATCTTCCCATATACAGGGAAGTGCTAAACTCATTAATTTGAGATGCTAGGTTCTTTGTATTGGAGAAGGAAATGGCTACCCACTCCAGTGTTCTTGCCTGGAGAATCCCAGGGATGGGGGAGCCTGGTGGGCTGCCATCTCTGGGGTCACACAGAGTTGGACACGACTGAAGCGACTTAGCAGCAGCAGGAGCATGGTTCTTTGTAATTAAGTTATCTTTTAATGTTCTGAATACCTGGTCTTTGCTGCAAAAACTCCTATATATATCCTGGCTCCTTCCTTAGCTCTTCAGGACAGTCCCTTAGGGTCATCGCAGAGCCTATTTCCCAGGCTTAAGTCCTCAGCAGGTCTTCCAAACCAAGTATAATTCTCAGTTTTTAGGTTGTGCAGTTTTCAGTTTATAATATTAAATTTTAAACAGGAAATCATGTATCTTTTTATGTTCTACATTTTTATTCTTCAAATGTTATTTCAGTAGACTCTAAAAACAAATTAGAATGTTAGAGAATAATTTTCTGTCTTCCAGCTGCTATGTTGTAATAGATTTTCTTAACATTAATTTTCACACATTATTGCCTCTCTCATTTCAAAACAATATTTTAAAGATGAAAACTAAAAGAAATACTAAAAACGAAAATGTTGTCTTTGAGTAAGCACTATGGTTAAAAGAATACGAAAAGATATATTATTAGCAATGTAACACTATGTGGGTATATATTCATTTCCTCACAATTACCTAAAATGAAGAAATAAATAAAAGTAATCTATGTGAAGACGGGCTAGAAAACCTGTACACGGAGAAGTCACTCATAATGTCAATGCTAGAAAGAAAAACTGCTCGTGACAGCCCGTAGCTGGCCTGGTACTCACAGCTAGGTCTTGGTATTCGTTTGTTGGGCATGCACCATTTACCAGAGAACTGACATTAGTCATGGCAAAACCAAAGTTGTATAATCATGTCGAAGCACAGGCAAAAACATAACTACTGTACAAACCACAAGATAAAATATTCCAGCTGTGTGACTACTGCTTTTTTTAATTGAAGTCTTTAGCTCCATTTCATTCTTCTGACCTTCTAGGTAAGATTTATTGACATTCAATCACAGAATTATGCTCCACTTCCTGACAGCCTCCAAGACAGAGAAAATCCCTCTTTTTTTAAACCCTCCCCAAAGCAGCTAACATAAAGTCCAGATCCTACTCTAAGTATTTCTCACACCCTCTTACTAAGTTGCCCCAGGGTTTGCCATGGGTAGCTTCTCACTCACAGCAACAGCAATAAAATTGAGATTTGTGCCCCTGGTGATATTTGACTGGAAGGAAATAACAAATATCACTGGTTCTTTGAATGAGCAAATTTGCTTCGTAAATTATATTCAGTATTTTCTGCAAAATATTTTTCTATGATTTAGCTGAGTGCATGGATTTACAGTCTCGCAAATGTCTAAACTGCTAATTTTTACTGTATAAGTCAATATTTTTTTAAAATGAGCTCCTATTTCAGTTATAACAATATGCTTTAAGTCTGCTAACTTTACCTTGTCATATCATTTTAAACTATTTCTGTTTCTTTAATTTTTAAATTATGTACAACACAAATTTCAGTTTCTACATTTCCCTTTCATGCTCAGAATATAAAAATAAGCAGGACATTCCAGAAAAGAGGAAAACATCTGCATTCACCTAAGAAAACTTACCTTGGATACTAGTCTACATGGTTGACTATTTTTCCTGCAGTTCACTGTGACTTTTAAATATATTCCTTCAGCAGCTTAGGCTATAACATGAGTTATCCTTAGTTCCTTTCTTTCTCTTACGACTGATCGTTTTGTTTTATTCTTCTCTCCACTTCCTTGGCCTGCACTACAGCCCATTTCCAGTTTAACAGTAAGTCTTTTAAAATGGATGATGAGCAGGTAATTTATCTTTATCTCCATGTAAACAAGCCTAGGTCAAATGATCCCCATCTCCAACCTGCATTATCACAAATGCCTCCTAATGTATTTTTCTGTTTCCAGTACTTTTCCTTCCCCAGGGTACATTTTCTATCCAGTAGCTGGTATGAATCTTTATTTTTTATTTTTATTTGCAGTATGTCTTGTTGGATCTTAGTTGCCTGACCAAGAGTTGAAAACCTTGCCCTCTTGCCATTGGAAGCACTGAGTCCTAACGCCTGGACTTCAAGGGAAGTCCCTAGGGTGAAATTTTAAAAACATAAGTCAAATCATGTCATTTCCCTTCTTAAAACTTTTCAGTGGTCTTTCAGTAAACTTTAAATTCATACTCCTTATAATGGTCTACAAAATCTAGCCCTACCTGTCTCCTCTGACTCATTTCCTAATCTTTTCATTTTGTCACTATTGGCTCCTCTTCAGAGTTCTGTTAATATGTTTCCTCTTCAAAAACACTTTCCTACTACTTAGCTAAATGTCTCCTCCTAATCACTTTCAAATCTCTTACTCTGTTCTTTTCATAGCTGTCACTAACTGATTATGTATCATTAATTTGTTTACTTGGCTATTTCATCTTCCCAATCCATCAAATCTGAGGATAATGAAAGCAAACACTTAAAGACAAAATCCTACACACAGAAGTGACTGGTTATTAATGCTAAAACTATCAGTTCCCAATAATGCAAACTCCAAGGCAATTCTGTCAAATAAGAATTTATAAGAAATATTAGAAAACAGTGGAAACCAAAACCTACACCTCTTCCCAACAGGTCTGTGTTGCTGTTGCAGAAAGTGAAGGTAGTTCGGACAAAGTTCACCGAGTTCCTTTCATCTAGAGAGACAAAGATGGGGCATGGGAGAATGACCTAATGGGTGCTTAGTTGCTCAGGCTGTGTCTGACTCTTTGTGACCTCATGGACTGTAGCCTGCCGGGCTCCTCTGTCCATGGGAATTCTCCAAGTAAGAAGACTGGAGTGGGTTGCCATGCCCTTCTCCAGGGGATCTTCCTGACCCAGAGATCAAACCCAGATCTCCTGCAATGCAGGCAGATTCTTTACTGTCTGAACCACCAGGGAATTTCAACCAGAAATTGAGGTGATTTTCCTCTCTTTAACACAGCCAAAACAAGTTATTTAAAAATAAAATAGCAACAAACTCAGAATCAGTATGGTTTTTCAGTCAAGTCCCTTTACTTTCTAAGTAATAACTAGATATTACTTTTCTTTTCTTTTGGTGAGGGCTATTTCCTTAATGGTGATACTGTTTCAGACTTCTAGGAGAGATCTGAGACTATCTCTAAACTGCTTACCCTGTCCTAGTTTTATGAGGGGCAGAGGAAAGTATGCTCATGCATTTAAGGTGTCCTTGCCCAATCACTGCTTCTCCCTCCACAGATACCCTGCTTTCCTCTTTATATAAGGTGACTCATCATGATGTATTCCAAATTCAACTTGTCCTTTCTCCTGTTGAGCATAGAGAGGCCAGATTCATCTGTTCTCTAACAGAGCTCTTACAAAATAAGATGAAAAAGAATGATCACAATGTAAGCCATAAAACAAAAGAACACAGGATGCTTTTCCTTTTTGCCCTTGTCAAAACTTATCTAAGGGGAACAGAATAATACAGCATCACTGAATCATGCTGTCCAAGTAGCCAGCTCATCAGATTCATATGTTTACCAAAAATGATGTTATCATCCAGAAATTGACCAAAAAGCCTCGCTAGTTTGCTAAGGCAGTGTTGTCTAAGATTCTTCAGAAAACTAGATCTTGGAAGTGAGGAGAACTGAAATATACTTAGAGTTCCTTTCCCTGACAACCTGCATTCATAAAAGGAGAATATTTTCCATTGTTTATCAACAAGACCTGTTAATAGTGAAGTAGACGCCCTTCAAAGAGAAGGAGCCAGCCTTACACTAGGGGGGAAGTCTGGAGGCCACTCAAGCTAAAAGAAGAGGTAGGGATTGATGCCCATGAAGGCAAGTTGCAAATATTGACCAATAGTCAATGGTCTGTTGGTGTACAGTACACATAAACACTCAAACAGAGTGTCATAGGTATTAGGACTTTTCTCTAATTCAGTTCCTCAGTTCCATTCCAAAGCAGCATACAACCTGATAATGAGTTTAATTCATCCATAAGGCAGATATAAAATGGGGATGAAAAGATATGGTGTATTGTATACTCGAAGAAGAAAAGCTAAATAGAGGTAGAGTTGATTACACAGGTAGTATTCTAACATATATGGAGAAAAGGTTAAAAATACATAAAATGGCCTGTCTCTCTTCATATCTTCAGGGCATTTGGATGACTGCAAATATAATGAAAACATTATTAATCAGGCCTTTAGTCCTAAATTCTATGACATTTTAACCCTGTTCAGTAAACTCAAATCTATCCTTGGACCATCCACCCAGAATGATTTAAGAAAATAAGGAAGGAAGAAATGGAAATAAAGAACATGAACCTTTTGGACCTATGCAAAGTTTTTCCAAAAGAAAAAGAAAGGGTAACGGAACTTTCCAAAGATTAGTTTAGAGAGCATTCTTTTGCAGTAAGCCCCACATTCTTAATAGCATTATTACAGACTGTAGTTCTAATTGAATTATTAATAACTAACTTTATAATTAATATATAACAGCAATATATTCTATAATTAATATTATAAATATTATAAATAATTATCAAATAACTCAGAATTGAATTAATTCTGAAATATCATAGATGACAAATCATAAGGATGTTTTTAGTTTTCATATCATAATAACATTGTCATAACAAATATATTTTCATATTTTTGTTATTTCTTTCCACATTAAAAATGGGAAATTCACCAATGCACACATAACATTTAAAATCCTTTTGTCTATATATATATATACCTTGAAACTAAAACCGTGTAAACATTTTGTTAAAATTTTTATTTCAACCACCAGAACTAGAGTGCTATTCCTAACTAAGATGATTGTGATATTACTTTAAACTTGAATGGTTGTTTCTTGACATAGGTGGCATTTATAAGGGTGGATTCATGTTAAGCTGTCTATTTATGATTTGTGAACTTTTCTATACAGATTTTATCCTTCTTTAGACATAATTTTTAAAAGTCTTGGATAGTTTTCTTTTGTAGGAGTGCTTGACTTTTTTGGGAAGGGCTTTGAAAATTCACATAACTCGGGTAAGCAGCTAGTTTTATCAGGAGTCTTAAGGAACCATGGAAGTAGAAAAGACAATTCAGTGCATTTTGGTATGGCAGGTAAAGTAAGTGTGTGTGTGTGTCTGAATAGCAACTTCTCTTTAAAGCAACTTCTCACCTGTCATTAGGAACCCAGGTAATAGTAGGTTATTACTGAATATCAACAACACACACTTTTAGACTCTATGTAAATTGTAAAATTTCCAATCTAAATTCAGATCCATCCTTAGAAAAATTTATAAAAATAAATCATCTTCAGGGCAAATCTTGGCAAAAGTAGATAACTGGAATAAACTAACATGTTTATATATATTTTATACTGCATACATAAAATTTTATTTCTGTACAAGGATGAGAGTATTTTCATCATTAAAATGACAAAATATCTAATAATAATAATATAATAACCAATGATGTATGTTAAAGGAACTATTTAAAAGTTTGTATTGAAGAATGTTTGGAATGAAGTAACATTAAAAATTTAAAAGATTCATTAGGTTTTGATGAAATTAATGGTGATTCACATAAATGTTTCAGTTGCTTAATGAATAGATTTCTAATTAAAATTGGATTACTTAAGTTCCATTAAATGTCATCTATTTCTACTCCAATTGAAACTGGAGCTTATTGCTTAGATGTTTACCATAAATATCATACGTAAAAATTCTAGCTCACTGGGTAATACAGAATTTTCCGTTCCTTTGATTTTATTATCTATGCCTTAGGTGCAAACAGGGCTATTTATTATCAAAGTAAGTGGGAAATCTGACAGGGTAATCAAATCGAGATTTCCCCCAAGCATTATTTACATTATATCATCCACATGTATCTCTTCCAATAATTTTTTTGATTACTCTGTGCTTCCAAATTTGACTCATTTATTACCGTATTCACACACTTTTTAATTTTTATAATTTTGTTATTCTGCCTTCAGTTCTTTCCAATTTTAGGCTCATTCTCAAGCAATATCTATTAAATTTATGCAAAAATAAAAAGCAAACTAAATATTCATAATAATTTTGAGGTATTTTGATAGCATTTCTTTCTTTCATTTATTAATAAATTTTATTTTTGAACCAGTTTAGGGTCACAGAAATATTGAACAGAAAGCAGAGTTTCAATATACTCCTTATGCTCACATACACAGCTACCCCTACTGCCAACATTCTGCCTCAGAATGGTACGTTTGCTATATTCAGTGAACCTACGTTGCCACATCATTATTATTGTATAATATTTTAAACTAAAATTTACTTAAGAATTTCAATGTTAATCTGTTCCTTCAGGCAGTTTGAGTGGTATTGTTTGTGAAATATACGCATGGTTTTAGAATCTCTGAAAACACCTCTTATTCAGTGAGGCACAGTTTAGAAACCAGAGTTTTAAATAATACCAGCTGGAAATTTATAAAACATTACTTATTGTATCACCTGGTCATCAGACAGTAAGAACTCAAAACAATTTGTAAACTATTTTTTCCTTATGCATTCAATTTTTAAGTGATTTTTAAGAAATTAAGTTTGACAGATGGCCAAAAGGCACATGAAAAGATGTTCATATTCCTAATTATCATAGAAGTGCAACAGCTAAAATGAGGTATCACCTCACATCAGTCAGAATGGCCATCATTTAAAAGCTTACAAATAATAAATGCCAGAGAGGGTGTGGACAAAAAGGAACCCTCCTGCACTGTTGGTAAGAATGTAAATGGGTACAGTAGCTATGGAAAACAGTATAGAGTTTCTTTGAAGAACTAAAAATAGAGCTACAATGTGAGCCAGCAATATCATTCCTAGGCATATATCCAGAGAAACCCATAATTCCAAAAGATAGATGCATCCCAGTGTTCACTGCAGCACTATTTACAATAGCCCTAGACATGGAAGCAACCTAAACGTCCAGTGACAGAGGAATGGATAAGGAAAATGTGGTACATATATACAATGGAATATTACTCAGCCATAAAAGAGAATGAGATAATGCCATTTGCAGCAACACAGATGGGCCTAGAGATTATTATACTACATGAAGTAACTCAGACAAATATATATGATATCACTTCTATGTGGGATCTAAAAAAATGATATAAATAAACTTATTTGCAACACAGAAACAGATTCACAGACTTTTAAACATGATTACCAAAGGGAAAAGGAGGAAAGGAGTAGTAAATTAGGAGTTAGGGATTAACATATACATACTACTATATATAAAATAGATAACGAGCAAGGACCTACTATATAGCACAGGGAGAAGGCAATGGCACCCCACTCCAGCACTCTTGCTTGGAAAATCCCATGGACGGAGAAACCTGGTAGGCTGCAGTCCAAGGGGTCGCTAAGAGTTGGGCACGACTGAGCGACTTCACTTTGACTTTTCACTTTCATGCATTGGAGAAGGAAATGGCAACCCACTCCAGTGTTCTTGCCTGGAGAATCCCAGGGGCAGAGGAGCCTGGTGGGCTGCCATCTATGGGGTCCCACAGAGTCAAACACAACTGAAGTGACTTAGCAGCATATAGCACAGAGCTATATTCAGTATTTTGTAATGACTTACAGGGCAAAAGAATCCGAAAAAGAAAAAATATATAAATGAATCACTGTGCTATATGTTTGAAACTAACATGATATTTTAAATCAACTATACTTCAATAAAAAATAAAAATTTAAAATAAGTTTGCATTATTGACATACACTGAGCATTTCTTTATAAATTACACTCCTTTATCTATATAACTGGTGTTTCTTTCCTATATTTCCGTAGTACTGCATTGTTTTCAAAGCACAATGATACTTCATCTGTTAAGCATGATGAGCACATTTATAGAAATATAAAATGACCTTCATCATCACAGCTCTGAAACACCTTGGCATCCTAAGTAATCAAAGAAAGCCTACTATATAATCAGTCTACTATATCTTCAAGTCCAGAGGACTGTAGTTTTGTTTTGTTTTGTTTCTTAAGGATTAGGAAATGGTTTGGGGAAAAAAGAGAAATGAGAAGCATTAGGAAGTGATAGTTGACCATGCTGACTGCTACTTCCTCATGAGCCACACAGACATAACATATTTCTTGGGAGTCCATCTGCTTGGCCTGGGAGACTTTTCTTCATGACTGCAAGGAAAATCCATACATCAGAGCATGATCTGCCTAGGTCCCTCCTGTCTCCTAGTTCCAATCTGTCAACCACCATCAACTTCCTGGTTTCATTTCATCATTTTATCCCTTCTATGGTTGTCTGGGATGTCATATATCAGTCCTTGTGGGGTAGTGTTCCATTCAGGCCCAGAAGTGGTGGCAACAATCAGAAACTCTCAGCATATGGCTAGTCAGCCTGACTGTCCTTGAGATTAGGGAAAGGGCCCAGGGTAAGTTGGTTATAGGCAACAGAGTCCTGGCAGCAGGTTAACCAGAAGTGGATGCAACTACAGCAGAGATAAGAAGCATCAGAGTGTTTAGAGAATTGGAGGAGGTGCTAAGTCTTACATAGAGACCCAATAAAGAACAGATGGAACACTTGAGTTTGGTTAATTTGTGGTGAGTTTATTGCCAAAGGTGCTATTTTTAAGAACCTTATTTTGCAAAGGTGTGGGTGAGTTTTAGCAGAACCACAGGCAATTGTAAAGTTATTCAGAAATAGTAGCAATAAAGCTGACACCATTCCTAGGCTTAAGGGGACCAGGGCAGGGAGCTTCTGCTAGAATCAGGAAGAAGAGAATGTTGGAGACAGAACACCTAGAGAAGAGAAATGATCTTAATCAAAAGACGTAGGCAGCCTGAGGCAACCATACAGAGAGAGGGAACCAGGGAAATAAACTGACCTCTGACCTCATCATCTTTTCTCTGTGCACTTTCATGCTGGGGCTCCTCATGGACTGAATCTAAGCAGAACCACAGAGACAGGCAGGGACCTTTTGATGCGGCCCCTATAAGTCAGCTTCCCCTGCCCAGGGCACAGAGCAGGTGGGAAAGGGTGGAGAGCAGATGGAAAGGATAAATACAAGCCACCAGGCACATCTGTCTAGTAAATCTGTGTGTGTGTGCTCAGTCATGTTGGACTCTTTGTGACCCCATAGACTGTAGCCCACTAGGCTTCTCTGCTTATGGGATTTCCCAGGCAAAAATACTGAAGTGGGTTGCCATTCCCTTCCCCAGGGGATCTTCTCAACCCAGAGATCAAACCCAAGTCTACTGTGACTCATCTCCTGAGTCTTGTCTCCTGCATTGGCAAGTGGATTCCTTACCACTGTGCCACCCGTTTAGCAAATAGAACTTGCTATTCTGTAATGTGGAACTAGTCAAATGAAATTTCATGTTTCCTTAAAGGAGAAATTCTCAAGGAAGGCGCTCTTCCAGTTTTCCTATAGTTCACTCTACCTCCTGTTTTTAAACTACCCTTACCTGTTAGCTCAGTGGTTCTCATTTATTTTTTCCCCTGTGAGCATCAGAACCACCTGCAGGGCTTGTTAAAACACAGACCACTGGGTCCCACAACCAGAGGCCCAGTTTTTGATTGAGTAGACCTGATGTATGCCCTCCATCCTAAGGGAGACCAGTCCTGGGTGTTCTTTGGAAGGATTGATGCTGAGGCTGAAACTCCAATACTTTGGCCACCTCATGCAAAGAGCTGACTCATTGGAAAAGACCCTGATGCTGGGAGAGACTGGGGGCAGGAAGAGAAGGGGACAACAGAGGATGAGACGGCTGGATGGCATCGCTGACTCGATGCATATGAGTCTGGGTGAACTCCGGGAGTTGGTGATGGACAAGGAGGCCTGGCACGCTGCGATTCATGGGGTCGCATAGAGTCGGACACGACTGAGCAACTGAACTGAACTGAACTGAATTGACGTGTGCCCAAGAATTTACATGTCTCACAAGTCCCAGGAGATCCCATTGCTGCTGGTCTGAGAGAACCTCTCCACTGGCCATCATAAAAGCCAGCCTCCAGTACACGTGTTTTCAGAGGAAATGACTGAGACTCCTCTTTAGCTCTTCACCACTGACTGCCTGTCCATCTGTTGCCCACCTTACCTACTGCTCTCTCTACCTCTTTCCCCAACATGCACAGAATTTCAATCTTCTCTTTGTTTTTGCCTGAGATGGTTGTGAATTCATGGCTTTTTTTCATATACATATATATGAATATATATTATAAGGAATAGCATATGTGTAAGGAATAGCAAACTTCAGCTGTTTTTTTTTTTTTTTCTTCTTCTTTTTGTCACTTACTGTGTTGTGATGCTCTGGAATTTTTACCTCAAGACAATGTTCTCTTGAGGGTATTATCAGCTAAGATGGTTAACAATACTTCAAGAGGTAGAAAAAAATATCTGGAGAGTGGACAATGGGCCAAGCCAGGCACTGTCTTGTGCCATGGTTTGAGAAGGAGTTGGGGTTTGCCATCTCCAGACACTGAGCTCTTGGCACCTTCATCTAAGCTGGCTCGTTTCAGTAACAATCTGAAGGCTGCCTGCCAGGGAGTCAATCTCTCAATGACTCTGCATTGCACAATATATTTTCTTTAAATAGTCTCGTTGATGAGTTACACTCATTAGAGAATATGGCCAGTACAATTTACTGAATTTATAGAGATTTACTTTGTGACTAAAATGTTATCAACTTTAGAAACATCCGGATGATAGAAAAGAACTAGCTTTCTTTTTGCAAGACAGAAAGTTCAATATGAATTCATGGCTTTAATGAGCTTCCTGACTTTATTTCCTGCTTCCTGCTCTTTCTAGATTAGCCACTGACCACTGACCAGCCTCTTGACCATTTCCCTTCCTTTGGACCATCACCCCTCTATACCATTTCTGGTTTAATGCCTTCAAGGTGCTGCATCTCCTATTCTTTCATTTAATAACCCCTTCCTCCTGGTTCTCAGGTGGATTTCAGTTCCCAGACTTTCAGAACCCTATTCTTGCTCAGTCCCTCCCACAGGGTCCACACAGGGCACCTTTCCACCTCTGAGATGGGTAGTCAAGGACAACTGCACAGTTTGGAGCCCAGCCAACGAATATGGTCACAATCCTAGTGCCCAGAAAGAGAAGATAAAAATGTATGCTACGAACAGTACAGATTGAAAGGACATTTTCCTCCCTCAGAAAAACATCTATTTCTATTTTATTGACTATGCCAAAGCCTTTGACTGTGTAGATCACAATAAANTGAGTTTCCTGAGATAACACAGTAGATATCTTTTGCATGGGTTTATATATCAGATAGACCCAGGCTTAGCAAATAATTTTGGAAACCGGAAATACTTGATAAGAATAAGTCTACATGCACATCCACAGACTGAAGTGGGAACTTCCCAGGTATGGTTGTCGAGATGCACGCTTGTAGGTGAGAGTCTTAGCCCTGGGTCATAGGATAGTTATAGTAAAACACAAAGTCTTTCTCTCTTACTCCTCTCACCTACAAGAATTTGATCACTTAAGTCAATGATCCTCACAACCTACATTTGCCTCATTTCATCCAGCTCTGACCCATAGCTCCATCCCTCTACCCCTTTCCCTTGTTACCTACATCCAATAGTGACTCTTGACTTCTCCNACACAAAGTCTTTCTCTCTTACTCCTCTCACCTACAAGAATTTGATCACTTAAGTCAATGATCCTCACAACCTACATTTGCCTCATTTCATCCAGCTCTGACCCATAGCTCCATCCCTCTACCCCTTTCCCTTGTTACCTACATCCAATAGTGACTCTTGACTTCTCCAGGCACTGATGTTTGCAGTACCTCCTTTTGGAAACCACTCCTGCTTTGAGCGTCATGAAACACTTCACATTGTTTTCATACCTCCGTAATTTCTCCTCACTTATTTTTTAGGCCCCTTTTCCTTTCTCTACCTATTAGGCATCTCTTAAATCTCTTTACAGGAGTTTCTTTCCAGTTTTTCACTTGCTGAGTCAACTCACACCGACAGCTCCAACTATCACTTGTATGTGGATGACTCTTCAAATCTAAATTGGAAATGTAATCTCTCTGGCACCCTAGAGTTCCATATTCCAGCTGCTTATTTGGTATCACCCTCTGGCTCTTCTGAAATCACTTGAAATTCAACGCGTCTAAAACTGAGTCAGTATTTTCTCCAGGGTGCATCATCTGTCTTTAGACTTTTCTGTTTTACACTAATGGTGTTAGCATCGTGTGTGTGTTTGTGTGTGTGTGTGTGAGAGAGAGAGAGTCACTCAGTTGTGTCCAACTCTTTGCGATCTCATAGACTGACTGTAGCCTGCCAGGCTTCTCTGACTGAAGTGGGTTGCCATTCCATTCTCCAGGGGATCTTCCCAATCCAGGGATCAAACCCAGGTCTCCTTCATTACAGGCAAGTTCTTTACCATCTGAGCCACTGGGGAAGCTGATATTAGCAACCTCTAATCATGGAAATTCTAAAGCTAGTACAGTCTCAGTTGCCACCTTGGCCTCAATGGCCAATTCCTGCAGCACGTACCTCTGTCGGGTATTCTATCCCATCCCTTATTTTCCAGTTTTTCTGCCTCTTCTTTAACACAGTTCTCTCACCAAGAGTACAGAAAATTTCTTGCCCACACTCTCTTCCCCATATAATTGGTCCCGCTTACTGCCTACTCTCAACTCGGCTCTCACTTTGTACACTAGTTTAGGCAAAGCTCCTTCCCCTCAGTTGGTTTAGACCATAGGGGCCCATTAATCCCCAATTAGCCTATCCTCTACCCCAGGTACCCCAGCCCTAGTCCTCAAACCATGGGAGGAAAGATGACACAGATCATCTCAAGTAATAGATAGTCCAGTGCATACCACACGTCATAGAGATGCCAGGAGTAATTAATAAGCTATTGAAGATATGATTATTTTACAGAGGTTATTTTTTTCCTACTCGTTTTAGCACTATAAGAAATTTATCTTGAATCAACTGCAATCAAATCAAATACATACAAATAGCTACATATTGATAACTGAGAGAACCATTAATTACATGATTTTTTCCACTTCCTTATTTATACTACTTCAGGAAATTTGTCAAAGGAATTGCGTAGTTTGTTGTGTAGTTGCTAAGTCACGTCCGACTCTGCAACCACATGGACTGTAGCCTGCCAGGCTCCTCTGTCCACGGGATTCTCTAGGCAAGAGTCCTGGAGTGGGTTGCCATTTCCTTCTCCAAGGGATCTTCCCAACCCAGGGATTGAACCCTCATCTCTTCCATCTTCTGCACTGGCAGTCACATTCCTTACCACCGATCCACCTAGGAAGCCCTGTTTTGGCTATGACCCTAAAGAAAACCTTGCCTTCTTGCTGAAGGTTGATAAATAGATGAAGTCATTTTAGATGATTAGAGCATTTTTTATTGTAAATTGACAACATAAATCCACTCTTACATGCAAAGGATTAAGCTAAATTCTCAAAATTTATGGGTACTTAAAAAACTCAGAGACACAAATATTTTAAAGTAACAATGTATTGAATGAAAAAATACTTCTCACTCTAACCCTTTTTTGCAGTTCTGAAATATCGGCTTTCCGAGAACACTTACGGTTTTGACTTCCTAAGCATTCATCATAACATCGTGATATATTTTTCCAGAAGCAGTGGATTTAATCTTATCACATAACTGTTACTGGAGTTTGGGTAAACAATGATTATTTTAAGGCAGCAGCTTAAGTGTAAGAATGAGGGCCACTGAAATAGAAACCAAGCATGCAATTAGAAATTATTTTGTAATTCTATTCTAAGAATCAGACCAACACAAATGAGAGGTTAAGCAGGAAAGAAGTCTGATGAGATCATTCTTTGATTTATTATCATCCCATAGTATTCTGCAAAGCATTCATCACACTGTGGTGACCCCTAAAAAAGGTCAAATGTTTCTTATTTAGAAATTGCCTTGACGGACTCTTCCTTTGTAAAAGTAAAGGAACTAGAGAGTTTGAGTGCCAGTTTGCTCCAGGTGCTTAAACTCCACATTGTTTAGACAGGTTTCAACTCAAAGCACAGCCAGTCATTCATGACACTCTGTTCAAAGCCCCACTGCCACCTTCATGTTTTATTTATGTGAATGAATTTCAATTTTCCTTAAGTAGGGTTAGCACAGAATAATGGATAATCACAACACTATGGAGCTCAGGTAGATCTGGGGTCTGACAGTTTCTATCACATGTTAAAAGAGGGTAAAGCATCTGCCTGCAATGCAGGAGACCCAGGTTCGCTCCCCGGGTCGGGAAGATCCCCTGGAGAACGAAATGGCAACCCACTCCAGGATTCTTGCCTGGAGAATCCCATGGACAGAGGAGCCTGGTGGGCTACAGTCCACGGGGTCGCAAAGAGTCGGACACGACTGAGCAACTTTCACTTTGGCTAACTACTGATTTCGGTAAGACCTTGCCATTCAAAGTGTGGTCTATGGACCAGCAGCATCTGCAACACCTGGGAACTTTTTAAAAATGCAAACTTGCAGCCCCATCTCGGAACTCTGGAGTCAGAATCTACACTTAAATTCTCTATTAAATTTGTTAGTGGGAGAGAGGGAGGAGAGGAGGATAAAGACAGTAGTTCTCACAGGGTGCTGTTTTATGAGATACAGAAAGTGACTCACAATTTAATGATTATTACCTGACAAGTTTTGTATGTCTTTTAATTTGTAATAGAATTCTTGCAAGCTAGACATTACCTCACTGTCTCATTAAAAGCTTTGCTATTATTCCTAATTCATTCTGATGATCTGTTTTTCAAATTGGTGGTAAGTAGAATGATACGGGGGGGGGGTGTGTGTGCGCTCAGTTTCTTAGTCAGACTCTGCAACCCCATGAATGGTAGCCCACCAGGTTCTTCTGTCCATGGAATTTTCCAGGCAAGAAATACTGGAGTGGGTTGCTGTTTCCTATTCTAGGGAATCTTCTGGACTCAGGGATCTAACCCACATTTACTGTGTCTCCTGCATTGGCAGACAGATTCTTTACCACTGAGCCACTTGGGAAACCCTATGATATGAAGTGATGGGTCATAATTTTTTCTTTTACTTTGATTTGAGAATTTCTGATTAGATACAGAAGGCCTTTCTCTTTTTAGCTTTATTTTGATGAACTTTTACTTCTAAGTCCTGCCTCCTACTAGTATCTGTTTATCTGTTTAATGTCTTTTTATCCTAAGACTTTCCATGCCTTTAAATTTGGTTACAAACTCACAAAGTGTGACTAGTATCTCTGCCCTGAATTTTGTAAAGGTTTGGGAAAGATAGCCCTTTCAGGATCCTGAATACAAAATCCAGGTTTAAACACACACACATCTGAACCTACAACCTTAATCCAAGACCAAAGAATCCTATTTTAAAAGATTTCTCCAAGCAGCTTTTTCTTGTATCTCACAATCTGTAGTGATTTAAGGCAGAGATATGTAATAGAGAGCTGAATTTTCAGCTTTTGGAGCCTACTATGTCATTTAAAAACAACCTCTGTGATATTGGACAAGCCATTGAATTTCATGCCTTGGTATGGACTGGAAATAATTGTACACTATGACTTAGTAAGTCTGTTGTGGTTTCTCTTAGCCGTCCTTGCTGTGCTATGAAGGTCCAATCTGATAACTTATGCAAACAAACACCCTTCACAGGCTTTCCCAACACCTGACCCTCATCTCTGTTACTCTCTTAAATCACCTTTATCCCTTTCTCATAATTGTACGAAACTATAAATTAGTTCCATATTAGGCACAATTTCTCTATTAGTGACTTCCAACAAAGCACACATTTCTTGTTAGAATCACTGACTTTTTCTTTCAGGTTTGTTCCTTTCTCCTTCTAATTACAGCATGAATTCACATTTCCACAATTCCAGAGAGGATTTCTTGCAAGCTAAAAGATCTTTGCAAGAACTCACCGATCAGAGTCCACTTTGGAGAAGGGAAGGGTTACCGCAGTCTGCATGCAGCCTGCAATGAACTCTTTATCCCTAAGAGAATGTTACAACGGTAAGGTTTACCGAATGCTTACTATGTACCAATCATCACCCCAGGCATTTGCACAGACACACTCATTCAGTTCTCAGATTACCCAGTGACTATTATCAGCCTCGTCTGTAGTTTACAATGAAATCCCAGACATAGGGATGCTCGATCACTTGCCCAAAGTATGGAGCCAGGCAATCAAAGACGCAGTATTAGTCATAGTGATGCTTTCTTTCCTTTGCTGCACACGGATTCTGAATTTCACAAGAAGGTATCCAGATGCCCCTTATCGGGATGTGAATACTTTCTTTGGGCTCCCAGCAGCTGGCTGCTGCCCTCTGGAGAGTGACGTTACATCAGAGAGGGGCCAGGAGGCAGAGAACGAGCCAGGGAGCGAGCGAGCAAGCACACAGCCCTGAGCGTGCAGCCTGCAGGCAGGCGCCGGCGGGGTCCGAGAAGCCAGGTGGTGGCAGGTGGAACCGGGACAGAATCATCGGAACCTGTTGCTGAAACCCAGCCAGGACGCTTCGACGCCGCTGGGGCTCTGCCCCGGCGTGGTCTGCAGGTAGGGGCGCGGGTCAGACTGGGCTGGGGACCCCAGTGCCCGCAGCTGGCTTGGTTGATTCGCATTAGCTACTGGGGAGTGTTATCTTGGATTTTGCGACTTTGTTCTTTCCACTTTCCCCAAATCCCTTCCTAATCCCACGGGGCACTGTCTGTGGACTCACAGTCCAGGAAGGCGACCCTTTGGTCACCAGCGTGACTTTTTGGGGCTTCTGTGCCCAGGCTCTCCAGACCGCTGATGCCTGTTCCCAGGCTCGTAGCGCTGGGATGAGGCTAGGAATGGGGAGGAGGGAGCCACTTTCTTAACCTTAAAGTTCTCCAAAAACCGCCCCCAACCCCACCCCCTTTTTTTTTAAATAACTTTCCTGTTGAGTCTCCTTGAAGTCCATGCCTGATACTAGCGAGTTTTCTAAACTTCTGTCTACATTTGTGATGATTTGAGCAATCATCTTTGGGTGTGTGAGTGAGGCTGCATCTTGTATGCTTTTATTTGCCAGAAAGGCTAAAACATGGTTTTTTACCCAAGTCCAGCACAGAGCCATCAGTGAAAGCACTTGGAGAGATTTTTTTTTAGCCCTTTCTAGGGTGTGAGAAAGGATTTCCAGACAATGCCAAGTTTAGCCTGTCTTTTACCAAAACTCCAGGCATTTGCCAAAAGTTCAGCCCTTGGTCAAAGATAGTGTCTGGAGGGGGAAAACAGGAGCATTCTCTGCTCTGCGCTATGGTTTTTTTTTTTTTTTTTTTTTTTTTTAAGACAGAACTATAAACTAAGAAACAAAGATGAATTTGCTTATCCCTTCTTTTGCCCTCAGCTAGACTGTAGATGTTTCAAAAAATTATTTAAAGAGTCAAATCTAACATGGCATGTTATAAGAATATGATAGATTTCTTTTCTGATCAAAGTATTAAAAGTTATTTTAACCATGTGTCTAAATTTCTCTTTCCATTATACATCCAAATCATTTTCAACTGATAATGACCAATGAGGGGAAAGATAGGCAAATTCTGGTTTGTAACATGTGGACACATTTCTGTTTTCAGCTTCAACTCTAATTATGTAAACTAAAATAGCTTGTGTAAAATCATCTTAATATTTTAAGTTATGATTGAATTTGCAAAATTGCTGTGAAATGCTCAAGATAGAACCATTACCATGAACAGAGAATTGAGTGGCAACTGTATGCAGAGCTCGGTTAGCGTCTTTCATCTGTTAAAAGCTGCTATCATTTAAGACACAGGTCTTCACTGTATACTGCATTATCATCATTAAAAAGTAGTTATTATAATAACCTAAAATGTAATTTCAATATTTCTTGATGATGCATTAATGTGTTATTCATATGTTATCTTCTGCTCTTTTATTAGCATAAATATTTTTCTAAAATTCATATCATCCAAAAAGATCTTCCTAATAGCCATTTTTCTTGATGTCCATAGGCATCTTCAGGAAAGTTTGAATCTCAAACATTTTTTTCTTAGTCTATCATCTATCTGTCTATTTTATCTGACATTTTTATTCCTGAGCATTTTATGAATAAATTATGAAGTATTTAAAAGTCTGTATTAGAAATTTGTTGTTTTATTTTTATGATTCTTTTGTCATAGCTCCTTTTAAGCACACCAGTATTCTTTTTTTTTACAGATTCAAAGGCTGTAGAATGTATAGCTATAAATTTACTATTAACCAGTGAATGATTTGCTCCTGCAAAGATTGTTTATTGTTCTTATATTTCTTGTTTATTATTATTTATTTGTGTGATTGTTGATTAAAAAATTCATGAAAATGACTCTGATAAATATTCATAAATGTTTTACTGTAGTGCCCTAGAGTGGATCTCCAGCTGGAATACAGACATAAAAATAACTGCTCCTCAAAGCATCATATATTAAAAAATAATCATTTTGTAAAATATTACTTTCCTTATTCTGGAGAGGGGAAGTTGATTTTAAGTGAAGACTTTAAAACTGTTGTACATATTGAAAGAAAGATAACTATAACCTCATGTTCCTAAAATAGATCTATATAGTTTTATATTAATCATACCAAGTAGTTCTCTTAAAGACGTGAATTTTATGCCTGCAATTAACCTGCTGTTGACAGCTGATTTTTCTTTCCTTCCTAATTACCTTTAGTTTTAAGTTCTAGCTCTGGGGGATAAACTGGCTCTTAAATGAATTTTCCAGTTGCCTTGAAACTGAACATTCGGGGTCTAGAAGGTCCCTTAGTCTATCGAACCAAAGGCAGATGGAAAGATACTGCCCCAACAATGAGTTACAATGGTCACCAAAACAGACAGCTGTTTTGAATGAGTCTCATGTCCTTTAAGCACCTTGTGGAACTCTGAGATAACCAGAGTTACAAAAATGAAGAGATAAAGTTCTTTTCCCAGTCAGGCTTCTCACTGGCCCTGTGCCTAAGGCAAATCATTTAACTTGAGTCTAAATTTCTCAAATATAAATGGATAAGTTAGAATATGCTTTCTAAAATCTTTTCACCCCTCTGGGTTTCCCTGTTCCTATGATAAGAAGGCAGACGATCCAGGATGAGAAGGCACAGATATCCTTGTTTTGCTACTTGAAACCAGCCACCCTTAGGCAAGGCCCTGAAAATTCTATAAAATCACTGTCTCCTGTCTCAACTGGACGATGAGAAGGAATGAATGGAGTGGTACAGGGGACTGTCCTGGAGGCAGCCTCTGGCACAGCAGTGTTCCTTAGGACGCCCATCTCTGGCAGATCTAAAGTTTTTTCTATCTCCAGTGGGGAGATGAGAGAAGTGCAGAGAAATTCTTTCCATGTGTTCCAGTGGCCGTTACCTGTACGTGCATGCACGCTAAGTTGCTTCAGTCATGTCTGACTTCATGACCCAATAGGCTGTAGCCTGTCAGGCTCCTCTGTCCATGGGATTTTACAAGCAAGAATACTGGAGTGGGTTGCCATTTCCTTCTCTGGGGGAACTTCCTGACCCAGGGATCAAACCCATATCTCTTATGTCTCCTGCATTGGCAGCAAGTTGTTTACCACTGGCACCACCGGGGAAGCCCTACCAGTGCAGCTTCTCCAGTACGTATCAGGGATCGGGACATAGGATGATCAGAGCCCCAAGCATGCAGTAAATGCCTCTTCGACATTTCACCAACTCTCCCCTCACACACTAAAAGTCAAAGTGAGTCAGAACAGCATAAAAATCAATCTCCATGCCACACAGACTGAGAAGACAAGCCCTATTCCAGTTCTCTGTCAACCTGGATGTAGCTCTGTTCCAGTTTAACACACCAGACACATTATATCAGGGGAATCATAATAGCTGCAGAAACCCAATCACACCACTGCAGTCATTTAAAGAAAGAAAGAAACTACAAACAAAATAACACCTGAAATGCCAAGAAATTGGTTCTCTCTTAACTTTGTTGCTACTGAAAATTTAGCATGTCTAAATACTACCAATATTTCTTGTTTTCTTTTTGGGCTGTTGAGAGGCCTTATTTAAGTGTCTGCATAAAATCTGGGTTCCACTGAGGCACCTACAGACTAAGGCATCTTCTGCTGGAACTAATGCATTTTTTTCGAGTCTCTCCCAGGAATCTCAATTGACCTTCATTTTCAAAACCCTGAAGGGTCTACCAAGCATATGAGAATATTTTAGTTCTGCTTGTTTTGGGAAACAGTTTCTGAAAGCCAAATGAGATAGTGAGAGCTACTCTTCAGTGAGTTTTGTCGATAAGGAAACAGAGGCTTGGAAATGATTTTGCCCAAAGTAAACATATTTGCTAGACTGAGGAATTGGGATAATTAATTCATGCAGCCTTCAAGTCCATGAGCTTAAATTCAATCCTGCAGGGCCCCTGAGTATATAGTAATAGCAGCTTACAATCAAAGTACTTATTTCTGCATATGCCAAGCCTTTCTAAACAAACAAAGCTGCATTCTTAGGAAGAAATAAATATTACAGACTTGATGAAGTTTCTTATAAACCAAAATAGGAAACATTCATTACTTGTGAAACTTTTTCAAATGCCTGTACCTAAGTCCCACCACTGGACATAAATTGATCTGGAGTTGGCTCTGAGTATTTGTATTTTTTATTTCACATAGAAATGAAAAGAATCTGCATGTTTACTCTTAAGTGAAAATAATGGGTCCCTACCCACATTACTCTTTGCAGAAATAGATAGAAGAAACTCAAATATTATCCGGGAAAAGGGATATTTAAAGAAAACAGGGCAAGCGGATAAACATTTTGTGAATCCATTCTCCCCAGAACTCTAGCCAAATCAAATAGTTGTCTATATTAGTTTACTTCCTGTGAACATAAAACTCAATAAGGGGAAATTTCTGGTCAAGAAGTTGCTCATGACTTTTAAGATTCTCCTGTTCTTCGGGGAAGAAAACAACAGGGATCTGTAAGTTTTGCAAACTGCTTCTTCTTTCACAGAGCATCATCTCAAACATCCTGTGTCCTTGCAAAACTGAGACATTTAGAGAGGTGTCACCTGAACTCTCCTACTTTCCTTTAAAGTAGGGTATCTTATTTAATGGCTTTTCTTAAAGACTCAAATAAACGGAATTGAAGTGAAAGAACCTAAAGTTTCTGACTTTTCCTTTTCTATTTCATCCCTGTCCCTGCAATCTTACACAATGGTACTAAAGTGAAGGTGGGCTCACTGGGGACTCAGCTTCCTACCCTATAAGCAGAGTACATTGCATGATTAACAGGCACCCTCTGGTCAGGCACCCTCTAGTAGAGTTTGGCCCTCCCTGGTGGCTCAGATGGTAAACCATCTGCCTACAATTGACCCAGGTTCAATCCCCGGGTTGGGAAGGTCCTCTGGGGAAGGAAATGGCAACCCACTCCAGTACTCTTGCCTGGAGAATCCCATGGATGGAGGAGTGTGGTAGGCTACAGTCCATGGGGTCACAAAGAGTTGGACATGACTGAGCAATTTCACTTTTTTTCTCCAGTAGAGTTTATAGCCTCTTGCTTCCTTGGTCTTTTACTCATATCCCATGGTCGCCTTTTTGGAATTCCCCATCCTCAACAGGTTTGCAAAGTCTTTTTGTCCTTGGATGGCTGCTGATGTCATTAATATCACAGTGCTCCTTCAGGCTTGAAATTCTTTGGCTAGAATTCTGCTTCTTTGAGGAGATTTGTTCTCTTTGTCACCAATTCTTTCACCTGGAAAAGGCACTTTGAGTGGTTTCTGACCCAGAGCACGGTTTACACTTCTACAACTAGCAGCCCTGGGGGTTCACTGAAGACCATGCGGAGCTTGCCCAAGTACCCCATTTTGAGCATGAATTTCATGATATTTTGATGATCCAGGTTTTAGGAACTTTTTCTAATTCATTTTTCTATAGAAGCAGGCCCTTGAAGTTTCTACAGTCTGCAAGCCTGACGAATTCTGAGTTCATGCTTAGCACTAATTCCCCTTGTCCTCATGTGGTCCCTCCAGCCTGGAACATTCCAAGCTCAGACCTCCTTACAGCTTTTGGACTTGCCTTCTCCCTACCTGAGAATCTTAAATATCAGAATTGCACAGGCAGGGATCAGGTCTAGTGTGCTCCTAAGGCTACTTGTCCTCACAGTGTCCTCTGGTCTGTGCCTGAGCTACTGAGACCACCTCTGTGCTACTTGAGACCATCTCCATGTCTGTGTTCACTTGGTTCTGAGCTTCCTCTCCCTAAGGAGAATGTAAACTCCACAAGAGATCACCTTGATGGTTTTACATTAACTCCTAGCTTCAGTGCCTAGAACAATGTGTCGCACAGTAGAAACTCAGAAAATATTTGCCTAGTGAAAATTTCATTTCCATTAACCCGTTAGATTCTCCTGCATTCTTTTGCATGTCCAATCAAGATGCTAAAACTTCAGTCTTTAAATCCCATTCTTCCTTTATGCTTTTTTATCCTCCTTTCCATTTATCCTAGCTTAACTAAAAGGTCAATCTGTACATACTTTGTCATTTCATGTGGCAGAAAAAGTTTTGAAAAAGCCACTTAGTTACCACTGACTGCACTATTTTAATATATTGGGCTCCATGGTATCTGTGTATGTGGATTTTAAAAAATAATCTGGGCCTAAGCACTAAGACTAAAATATGGTGAAAAATACTACAACATTTAGTTTTAAGTACAGTTAAATCCACCCATTCTATTATTGTAATTATAAATTCATCTTTAAAATATTTTATTTTTAAAATATATGTGTGTGTAATTTTATATAAGTGCCCAAATTATATCATATTCTGTGGCTACTAAATTCTTACTTCTTCAGTTTCCTTTCTTAATTCTCTCTGCCCACTCTTTTCTCCTCTGTTACTGAATCACAAGTAACCCATGTTGGCAATTGAGTTCTATTATTTTAGCTTTTCCTATACTTCTTATAGCCATTCACATGTATACATATAAATACATGTCTGTGTATATACACATGCGCAATCTTTTTATTTCCAGTTTTCAAAATTGTATAATTTTTCTTATTCATTAATACTTCATGAAAAGCCCTTCATTACAACTGTTCAGTTCAGTCAGTCAGTCATGTCCGACTCTTTGCAACCCCATGGACTGCAGCATGCCAGACTTCCCTGTCCATCACCAACTCCTGAAGTTTACCCAAATTCATGTCCATTGAGTCAGTGATGCCATCCAAACATCTCATCCTCTGTCATCCCCTTCTAGTCC
The DNA here is from genome assembly GCA_006410615.1 of Neotragus moschatus. Taxonomy (NCBI): domain Eukaryota; kingdom Metazoa; phylum Chordata; class Mammalia; order Artiodactyla; family Bovidae; genus Neotragus; species Neotragus moschatus. Next base: position 76,040 of record SJYA01001024.1, read on the forward strand.
TGCCGTCAACCTTTCCCAGCATCAGGGTTTTTTACGAGTCAGTTCTTTGCATCAGTTGGCTAAAGTATTGGAGCTTCAGTTTCAGCATCAGTCCTTCCAATGAATATTCAGGACTGATTTCCTTTAGGATTGACTGGACTGATCTCCTTGCAGCCCAAGTTACATTCAGGAGTCTTCTCCAAAACCACAGTTCAAAAGCAACAATTCTTCAGTGCTCAGTCTTCTTTATGGTCCAACTCTCTCATCCATACATGACTACTAGAAAAACCGTAGCTTTGACTAGACGGACCTTTGTTGGCAAAGTCATGTCTCTGCTTTTTAATATGGTGTCTAGGTTTGTCATAGCTTTTCTTCCAAGGAACAAGCATCTTTTAATTTCATGGCTGAAGTCATCATCTGCAGTAATTTTGGAGCCCAAAAAACTAAAGTCTCTCATTGTTTCCATTGTTTCCCCATCTATTTGCCATGAAGTAAGTGATGGGACTAGATGCCATGATCTTGGGTTTTTGAATGTTGAGTTTTAAGGCAGCTTCCTCACTCTCCTCTTTCACTTTCATCAAGAGGCTCTTTAGTTCTTCTTCACTTTCTGCCATAAGGGTGGTATCATCTTCATATCTGAGGATATTGATATTTCCTCCTGGCAATCTTGATTCCAGCTTGTGCTTCATTCAGTCCAGCATTTCTCAAGATGTGCTCTGCATAGAAGTTAAATAAGCAAGGTGACAAATACAGCCTTGATATACTCCTTTCACAATTTGGAGCCTGTCTGTTGTTCCATGTCTGGTTCTAACTGTTGCTTCTTGATCTGCATACAGATTTCTCAGGAGGCAAGTAAGGTGGTATTGTATTTCCATCTCTTGAACAATTTAACAGTTTGCAGTGATCTACACAGTCAATGGTTTTGGTGTAGTTAATGAAACAGAAATAGATGTTTTCCTGGAACTCTCTTGCTTTTCCAAAATTCAACGGATGTTGGCAATTTGATCTCTGGTTCCTCTGCTTTTTCTAAATCCAGCTTGAACATCTGGAAGTTCTCAGTATATGTACTATTGAAGCCTTGTTTGGAGAATTTTGAGCATTACTTTACTAGTGTGTGACATGAGTGCAGTTATGCGATAGTTTGAACATTCTTTGGCATTGCCTTTCTTTGGGATTGGAATGAAAACTGGCCTTTTCCAGTCCCATGCCCACTGCTGAGTTTTCCAAATTTGCTGGCATATTGAGTGCAGTACTTTAACAGCATCTTCTTTTAGAACTTGAAATAGCTCAACTGAAATTCCGTCACCTCCACTAACTATGTTCATAGTGATGCTTCCTAACACCCACTTGACTTAGCCCTCTAGGATGTCTGGCTCTAGGTGAGTAGCCACACCATCATGGTTATCTGGGTCATGAAAGCTTTTTTTGTACAGTTCTTCTGTGTATTCTTGCCACCTCCTCTTAATATCTTCTACTTCTCTTAGGTCCATGCCATTTCTGTCCTTTATAGTGCCCATCTTTGCATGAACTGTTCACTTGGTATTTCCAATTTTATTGATGAGATCTCTAGTCTTTCCCATTCTATTGTTTTTCTCTATTTCATTGTATTATTCACTTAAGCGGGCTTTCTTTTCTCTCCTTGTCATTCTCTGGAACTATATTCAGTTGGGTGTATCTTTCCCTTTCTCCTTTGCCTTTTGCCTTTTTTATTTTCTGAACTATTTTTAAGGCCTCCTCATAAAACCACTTTGCCTCTTTGTATTTTTTCCTTGGGAATGGTTTTGGTCACTGCCTCCTATACCATGCTATGAACCTCCATAGTTCTTCAGGAACTGTGTTTACCAGCTCTAATCCCTTGAATCTATTCATCACCCCTACTGTATAATCATAAGGGATTTGATTTAGGTCATACCTGAATGATCTAGTGGTTTTCCTTACTTTCTTCAATTTAAGCCTGAATTTTGCAATAAGGAGCTGATGATCTGAGCCTCAGTCAGCTCCAGGTCTTGTTTATGATGAATGTATAGCTCCATGTATTTGCTCCATCTTTGGCTGCAAAAAATATCATCAATATGATCTTGGTGTTGACCATCTGGTGATGTCCACGCATAGAGTCATTGCTTGTGTTGCTGGAGAAGGGTGTTTGCTGCAACCATTGTGTTCTCTTTACAAAATTCTGTTAGCCTTTGCCCCGCTACATTTTGTACTCCAAGGCCAACTTGCCTGTTACTCCAGGTATCTCTTGACTTCCTACTTTTGTATTCCAATCCCCTATGATGAAAGGACATCTTTTTTCGGTGTTAGTTTTAGAAGGTCTTATAGGTCTTCACAGAACCATTCAACTTCATCTTCTTTAGCATTAGTATTTGGGACATAGACTTGGATTACTGTGATGTTGAATGGTTTGCCTTGGAAACAAACTGAGTTCATTTAGTCATTTTTTAGATTGCAGCTAAGTACTAAATTTAGGAATATTTTGTTGACTATGAGGGTTACTCAATTTCTTCTAAGGGATTCTTGCCCACAGTAGTAAATCTAATGGTCATCTGAATTAAATTTGCCCATTCCCACCTATTTTAGTTCATTGATTGCTAAAATTTTGATATTCACTCTTACCATCTCCTGCTTGACCACTTCCAATTTACCTTGATTCATGGACCTAACATTCCAGATTCCTATGCAGTATTGTTCTTTACAGCATCGGAGTTTACTTTCACAACCAGACAGATTCACAACTGAGCACTGTTTCTGCTTTGGCCTAGCCTCTTCATTCTTCCTAGAGCTAATTCTCTTTACTTCCCCAGTAGCATATTGGATATCTACTGACCTGGGGGGCTCATCTTACCGTGTCATATCATTTTTGCCTTTTCATTCTGTTCATGAGATTCTCAAGGCAAGAATACTGAAGTGGTTTGTCATTCCCTTCTCCAGTGGACCACTGGAGTTTTATCAGAACTCTTCACCTTGACTATAGTTAACAGTATTGTTTTATATACTTAAAAGTTTTAAAAGAGTAAATCTTAGCTGTTCTCATCACCAAGAAAAATAGTAATTATGTGAGGTAACTAACCCTAGTGTGATAATCATTTTGCAATATATATGCACGTTGAATTTTTAAGACTTACACAATGCTATATCTTATAAAGCCAGGAAAAAAAAATTTTTTTTTAATTAGCATGGAGACATTTGAACTCAGGCTTAAAGAGAGATCGAACTATATGGAATATTATACCACTAATTTCCTCTTGAGCTCTTTGGTTTGTATTTCTTTAAAGCATTATTCTGAATTTTAGAGGAAAAATGTTTTCATTCTGGAGTATTGAGGGAGACCCAATGCTATACTTATATGTAACCTGAACCAGTATTAAGTGGAGGCTAAATTTGGGTGATTAATAAAATTATAAAAATTTTAGATCAAACTAGAAAAAAATGAATACAGAGTATCTTTTGTAATCATCAGATTGAAAAAATTTGGGAAGGCTATCAGAGCCGAGCACTAGAGCAATGGAAACTCTTATTTAGTTTGATCACTTTGCAAAATGATGAAAGTGAAAGTGTTGGTCGCTCAGTCGTGTCTGACTCTTTGCGACCCCGTGGACTGTAGCCTGCCAGGTTCATCTGTCCATAGAATTCTCCAGGCAAGAAGAGTTGCTATTTCCTTCTCCAGAGAATCTTCCTGACCCAGGGATCAAACCTGGGTCTCCTGCATTCTGGGCAGACCCTTTACCATGAGCCACCAGGGAAGCCATCATATTTGGTAAAATTAAAAATGGACATGCTTGATATATGTACATAAGGAGACATGTATAATCTCATTGTCATAGAGTGTTGATGAGAGCATTATCTGCAGTTAGAAAATGGAAACAAGTCTCTAGAAAATGGATAAATGCTCATATGATGAATACTGCCGCTAAGGACAAAGAAGCTGTAATGCATTGGTTAAATGGAGAGACTTTGGGAAGATTTGAGCATGCTCTGTCGTAACTTGAGACTTCCCTATTGGCTCAAATGATAAAGAATCTGCCTGCAATATGGGAGACCTGGGTATGATCCCGCAATCCCGTGGAGAAGGGAATGGCAACTCACTCCAGTGTTCTTGCCTGGAGAATTCAAGGGACTGAGGAGCCTGGTGGGCTACACTCCTTGAGGTCACAAAGAGTCGGACAGACTGAGCAACTAACACTGTCATAACTTTAGACAGCTATTTATCCTGTAGCTCTGTAAAATATGGATAATACCCACCTCAAGAGTTAAGTATAAACAAGTTAATCCATGTAATGTATGCAGAACATTGGCTGTTACACAGAGAAAATTCATTAAATGTTTTATTATTATTATTCAGAGAGTCAAAAGAATGAACTAGATCTATCTATATGCACATTGAAGTATCTTGAAAAACACTATATTGAGTTAAAAAGAAAAAAGTTTCAGAATTAAATACCCACTATGATAACTAGAGATCCAGAGTAACCCACATCTCCACAAGTCAATACATTTTACTGCTTGCAAATATTTGTAGGGAGAATGTAAAAATGATTGCCTGAAGCCTAAAAGACAAAGCATTAGGAAGCTTTACTTCACCACGTTTTATTTCATTTATAAAATAACAGTCTTGCAATAAATAAGATAGATATTAATATTTATCAATATGTAAGTCTTGTCTATAATATTATGACCTTTATATTGATACTTAAAATGTTTTAAAAAATAAAAAGATAAAAATGTAGTAAAAATTTTAAGTTGAAAAGTCAGAAAAATGTAGAGGTTTTCTAAAAATGTAAAAAAAAATTAAAATATTATTTGATAAAGGTGTCATTTAAATCAGTAGTAAAAACACTGAGATTGATTTCATATATTAATGGACAAGTTTCATGCAAAAAAATTACAAAATAGAAAAAAATTATAAATAGCTTAAATATTTATAAAGATTCTGTCATTTTAATAACAACTTTAAAAATGTTGAAGCAAAAATATAGTTTTGTTGATCTCTAACAACTAATGTCACTGATTCAATGGACATGAGTTTGAGCAAACTCCAAGAGACAGAAAAGGACAGGGAAGACTGGCATGCTGCAGTCTATGGGGCCGCAGAGTTGGACATAACTGAGTGACTGAACAGCAATAGCTTATAACTAATTTTTTTAAAAAAATTATATTAGTGAAACGAGCACTGTATGTTATGGTTGTGGTACTGTAAAGTTTTAGGTAATCTCAAAATAATTTAGTATAGATATAAAATAGTACTTAGTCATTAGAAACATTTTTGAAATGCAGCTTTAATATAAATTCATTTATTTCATTACTAGTAAATCAAAAAATGCTGAATTAAAAACCCCATAAGCAATAATGTTTGGTTATGTTTAACATCCATTGCCCTTAGGATGGAGAAGGCAATGGCACCCCACTTCAGTACTCTTGCCTGGAAAATCCCATGGATGGAGGAGCCTGGTGGGCTGCAGTCCATGGGGTCGCGAAGAGTTGGACATGACTGAGCGACTTCACTTTCACTTTTCACTTTCATGCATTGGAGAAGGAAATGGCAACCCACTCCAGTGTTCTTGCCTGAAGAATTCCAGGGATGGGGGAGCTTGCTGGGCTACTGTCTATGGAGTTGCATAGAGTTGGACACGACTGAAGCGACCTAGCAGCAGCAGCAGCCCTTAGGATGCCTGTGTGCTAAGTTGCTCCAGTCATGTCCGACTCTTTGCAACTCCATGGACTATAGCCCACCAGGTTCCTCTGTCCATGGGGACAGAGAGGTCTCTCTGATATGCTTGTCTTAGAGCTCAGGGTCCACACTCATACTAGTTATCATCCTTGTGTTATAGTTAATTGACTACTGTTTGTCTTTTATGCAGGACTATTAGCTTTTTGAAGGCTGGTAAGTCTGAGTATTGTGTTTAGTTAATAGCAGAATATACTGAATGAATGCATGAATTAATGTATGAATGAATGAATAAAAATGATAGAAAAAATATGCTGACATGTTAATAGTTGGGGCTCTATAAGGTTTTACGCTTTATAATAATTTCTTTTCTGCCCACTTGAGTTTGGAGCCTTTTAGATATAGATGCAGCAGTTTAAGTCATGGAGACTTAAAATGATAGCTTTATTACCCCCTACACTGTTGGTGTGAATGTAAATTGGTGAAGCCACTTGGAGAACAGTAAGGAGGTTCCTTAAAAAGCTGAGAATAGAGCTACTACCATGTGACCTGGCAATCCCACTCTGGAGCACATATCTGGAAAAGATGAAAGCTCTAATTTGAAAAGANTAGGAAGCTTTACTTCACCACGTTTTATTTCATTTATAAAATAACAGTCTTGCAATAAATAAGATAGATATTAATATTTATCAATATGTAAGTCTTGTCTATAATATTATGACCTTTATATTGATACTTAAAATGTTTTAAAAAATAAAAAGATAAAAATGTAGTAAAAATTTTAAGTTGAAAAGTCAGAAAAATGTAGAGGTTTTCTAAAAATGTAAAAAAAAATTAAAATATTATTTGATAAAGGTGTCATTTAAATCAGTAGTAAAAACACTGAGATTGATTTCATATATTAATGGACAAGTTTCATGCAAAAAAATTACAAAATAGAAAAAAATTATAAATAGCTTAAATATTTATAAAGATTCTGTCATTTTAATAACAACTTTAAAAATGTTGAAGCAAAAATATAGTTTTGTTGATCTCTAACAACTAATGTCACTGATTCAATGGACATGAGTTTGAGCAAACTCCAAGAGACAGAAAAGGACAGGGAAGACTGGCATGCTGCAGTCTATGGGGCCGCAGAGTTGGACATAACTGAGTGACTGAACAGCAATAGCTTATAACTAATTTTTTTAAAAAAATTATATTAGTGAAACGAGCACTGTATGTTATGGTTGTGGTACTGTAAAGTTTTAGGTAATCTCAAAATAATTTAGTATAGATATAAAATAGTACTTAGTCATTAGAAACATTTTTGAAATGCAGCTTTAATATAAATTCATTTATTTCATTACTAGTAAATCAAAAAATGCTGAATTAAAAACCCCATAAGCAATAATGTTTGGTTATGTTTAACATCCATTGCCCTTAGGATGGAGAAGGCAATGGCACCCCACTTCAGTACTCTTGCCTGGAAAATCCCATGGATGGAGGAGCCTGGTGTGCTGCAGTCCATGGGGTCGCGAAGAGTTGGACATGACTGAGCGACTTCACTTTCACTTTTCACTTTCATGCATTGGAGAAGGAAATGGCAACCCACTCCAGTGTTCTTGCCTGAAGAATTCCAGGGATGGGGGAGCTTGCTGGGCTACTGTCTATGGAGTTGCATAGAGTTGGACACGACTGAAGCGACCTAGCAGCAGCAGCAGCCCTTAGGATGCCTGTGTGCTAAGTTGCTCCAGTCATGTCCGACTCTTTGCAACTCCATGGACTATAGCCCACCAGGTTCCTCTGTCCATGGGGACAGAGAGGTCTCTCTGATATGCTTGTCTTAGAGCTCAGGGTCCACACTCATACTAGTTATCATCCTTGTGTTATAGTTAATTGACTACTGTTTGTCTTTTATGCAGGACTATTAGCTTTTTGAAGGCTGGTAAGTCTGAGTATTGTGTTTAGTTAATAGCAGAATATACTGAATGAATGCATGAATTAATGTATGAATGAATGAATAAAAATGATAGAAAAAATATGCTGACATGTTAATAGTTGGGGCTCTATAAGGTTTTACGCTTTATAATAATTTCTTTTCTGCCCACTTGAGTTTGGAGCCTTTTAGATATAGATGCAGCAGTTTAAGTCATGGAGACTTAAAATGATAGCTTTATTACCCCCTACACTGTTGGTGTGAATGTAAATTGGTGAAGCCACTTGGAGAACAGTAAGGAGGTTCCTTAAAAAGCTGAGAATAGAGCTACTACCATGTGACCTGGCAATCCCACTCTGGAGCACATATCTGGAAAAGATGAAAGCTCTAATTTGAAAAGATTCATATACCTCAGTGTTCATGGTGACACTATTTACAATAGGCAAGACATGGGAGCAACCTAAGTGTCTATTAACAGACAAGTGGTTTAAAAATATTTGGCGTGTGTATACAATAGAATACTATGTAGGCTTAACAAAGTGAAATATTGCCATCTGTAGGAAAATGGATGGACCTAGAGAATATCAAATTAAGGGGAGTAAGTCAGACAGAGGTAAATATTATATCACATATATGTGGAAACTAAAAACTGATACCGATGAATTTATTTATAAAATAGAAACAGACTCATAGACAGTGAAAACAATAGTATGGTTACCAAAGGGGAAAGGGTAAGGGGAGGGATAAATTATTAATAGATACACACTACTATATATAAAATAGATAAATAAGGGCCTACTGTATAACACAGGGAACTATATTTAACACCTTGCAATAGATGATGATGAAGAAGAATCTGAAAAAGAATATTTACATCTATCTATCTATCTGAACTTGACATATATATATATATTTTTTTTTTAGTTGTGCCACATGGCTTGTGGGATCTTAGTTCCCTAAGCAGGATTGAAACTTGCACCCTCGGCAGCAAAAGCAAGGAGTCCTAATCACTGGACTGCCAGAAATTCCCTCCATCTATCTATTTGAATCACGTTTCATGTATACCTGAAACTAACGCAATATTGTAAGTCAGCTATATTTCAATTAAAAAAACAGCGTTATTACTGATAAAAGTGCTGTTTCAAAATGTGATGAGACTGTGGGCAAGGGAATTTCCTCTAAAAATTATTCCTAAATTGGACAGTTTTCCACTTAATCCCTCAAATACAGGGAAACAACCCAATTCATACAATTTTTATGAATACCGATCACATAATCCCTAGAGGCAGCAAGTTCCTAAAGAGTAATAGAAAGGACAGATTAGTTTTTTTCTCCCAGACTCCTTAAGTCTTATCAGAGGAGTGAGTGACCGAAGGCTCAGAAGGCTCATCTGAGAAAATTTCTTTCAATATGGAAACATTTCTGGAGGAGGGGATTCTACCTCTAGCGGTAGTAATTTGGGCTTTCCATTTTTGTTTATATTTTCTGTATTTTCTAATTGTCATGCACTCTTCTTAATTGGAAAAAAATGTTTCGAAATGTAAGTTGTAATCGTATTTTTCCTTTGCTACTTATTATCTCACAAGTGCTAGTTGGGGTGATCTGTAATACATTTATATTCATGTGAAAGATCTCGTGAGAGAATGAAGTACCTAATGGAAAAAATAATTTATTGAGAATTAGCTAAAAGAAAAATATACCTATTAATGATATACAACTGCACAAGGCCTCTTGTATGAGAAAATTATCTTTTAAATGAAGTGATCGGTGGCAAGAGCTATGAGTACTGAGGCTTTCTTTATAGTCCTTTAGTAATGTGACCAAAATTTTTTCCCTTGTCTCTTTTTCCAATATGTTCACACTATTTTCCCACTTGTGATTGGTACGTAATCTTGAGTTTCATTGAAGCTAATGTGAACTTTTAGAGCTAAAAAGAACATTAGACATAATTTTTATTTTCATCTTAATTTTATAGATTATCAAACTACAATGTATAAATATCAAACTAAAATGTATAAGTATCAAGCCACATATCTTATGGACAGCCAAGATGAGGTGTCACATTTCCTGTCCTCCTGCTTGATGTCTTTTCTGATAGAGCATGCTTCCATCCACCACAAGGTCACAACTTTTGAGGATCTTGTAAAGAAAAATAGCAATACACCTTCCAACAAAGAAAAGGAAAACATTCCCACTCCTCTGAAAACTTTGTGAGTAAAGCATTAAGGAGTACTACTAGGTCAACTAACCAGATCTCTGTGGAACATGTTATTGAAGTTGAAGGTACTTATCTCATATTCAAATACTTAAAAACCTAGCTTTTAAGCTTGTGTTTAATAGTTTTAGTGCTTTGTTACACAACATAATTGGGTGGTTTTCTATATAAGTGAATAATAAGGATAACAGTGCAAAAGCAAAACTGTTTGAGTTTAGAGCTTGTCTTCTTAAAATTACTGTTTGGAAACAAGAGCCAAGGTACATTTATGGAATGTGATAGTTTCAAGACTGAGTTGTTTCTTTGATTATCCTTTTGTTATACCTTTGTGCCTTCATAAAGGATATGTGTATGTTCCAGTGCGTTCAATATGGACAAATTTTAATATAGCTTGCTAGGATATTGTGCAATAAGACTTTTGAGAGTGGTTATTTTGGTAAATATGGGCAAAAGGACCTAGGAAGCTATCTTTTAACTAAAGCTGTAGAATATAGACTACCATGGATCTGCAGAACGTTATTTGCTGTTTATTTTAAAGAGATGGGAAATGTTTGAAAGGAGAATTTTTTAAACTATAACAATTGTAGCCTTGAACATGATAATATTTGATAACTAAGATTTACCTTACAAAGTGTGATCCACGAGCTGTGTTCTCTTGGGTTCATAAGTTCATGTTTAGATCAAGAATTCCAAATATCAGTTATTAGATCTTGCAGATTTTATATTAGCTGAAGAGAATGCTAGCCTTTGAGGTGAGATAGATACAAGCTCAGTTTAGAGTAAAGCTATAGTCACACATTACTTAATGGCCTTCATCTGAATAGCAAAAAGTTGGGGGGAAGCCTTCCACATTTTTAGTTCATTTTTTAAAATTTATTTTTAATTGGAGGAGAATTACTTTACAGTATTGTGTCCATTTCTGTCATATATCAACATGAATCAGCCACAGGTATACATATGTCTCCTCCTTCTTAAACCTTCCTCCCACCTTCCTCCAGCCTCCCATCCCATCCCACGCCTCTAGGTTGTCAGAGAGCATCAGATTTGAGCTCCCTGAGCCATACAGCAAATTCCCACTGGTTATCTGCTTTACATATGGTAATGTATATGTTTTAATGCTACTCTCTCAGTTTCTCCCACCTTCTCCTTTACCCACTGTGTCCACAATCCTATTCTCAATAGCAGCGATTATTTTATAGACATCTAATTAAAACTGTTCTCACATTAGCATCTCCTTAGCTGGAAAACCAGTACCATGGTGAACTTTCTTTGACTGTCTATGCAAGACATTTATGTAACCATAGAAGAGAGAACTGTTAATAGTAATATAAGTAAAAGGAAAATCTTATCAGTAAAGGCAGACCAAGTGTGAATACAGTAATTGCAGAAGAAACAATTTGATATCATCAATGATAAGTCTCATGCCCACAAGTCAAGTTATAAGAAAAGGGATTTAAATAAAGCACTATTTCCAATTGAAATGCATCATTCACATGTACTAGAGTTATCTAAGATAAAATAACAAGTTTTTTTTTTTCTTCTTCCCACAACTTTCCCTTGTAGTGTGTTATTTTTGCACATAAAATATGAAATTTAACCCTAGGTTGGTGATACAGTGGTAAAGAATCTGCCTGCCAATGCAAAAGATACAGGAGACACAGGTTTGATCCCTGGGTTGGGAAGATACCAGGAGACCCTGCATCTTCTTTTTTTGGAAAAAAAAAAAAAAATACACTACTGAGTCACTGTTAAGTTGCTTCAGTCGTGTCCGACTCTGTGCGACCCCAGAGATGGCAGCCCACCCGGCTCCGTCATCCCTGGGATTCTCCAGGCAAGAACACTGGAGTGGGTTGCCATTTCCTTCTCCAATGCATAAAAGTGAAAAGTGAAAGAAGTCGCTCAGTCGTGTCCAACTCTTTGCCACCCCATGGACTGCAGCCTACCAGGCTCCTCCGTCCACGGGGTTTTCCAGGCAAGAGTCACCCAGCTGTAAACGTCACCATGAGGGAGCCCCATCCCAACTCCCAGGCCACAGAATTGGAGGTGAAATGACAGGGTTTGGGAGGAGGGTCACAGGGGAGGTGTTAAGCAGGGTGGAAGGCAGGCAGATGCAGCAGAAGACCCCTGGTAGGTGGGGGGTCAGAGCAGGAGAGGGGGCTGAGCTCCCAGGAGCCTCAGAGTGACAGTCCCCAAGGGCTGGGAGGCTTAAGAAGCCTCTTCCTGGGGGCTTCCTCAAGGCCCTCTGCCCTCCCGGCTGCGGCCCCTGAACTCCAGGGCCCCCACAGCAGGAAGGTGAGGGCCGTCCCCAATGCCATGCATCCCACCCCCAGGCCTGCCCAGCCCAGTCCAGTTTCCTGGTCCCTTGTGAGCCTCCCTCTGGGTTAGGCTGCGGCCTCAGGAGACGGGGTGAGACACCCCCACCCCTGCACCCCCAGCTCCTTAGGGTCCAGCCCTAGGTCTGGGCAGCTCCTCAGGGAGCAGCACGTGGCTCCTTCCCTGGGGGCTTGGGCCCTCTGTGGCCCTCTGATTGGAATGTGGCAGTGCGGTGGCCAGGCGGGGGCTGGCCGGCCCTCACACCGCCATCTCCTGGCCCTCCTGCTGGATCATCTGGTAACGCTGCCGGTTCTCCAGGTCCACCACCAGTTCCATGTCCTGAGCCTTCTCAGCCCTCTGCTGGGGATTGTCACCCTGCTGGTCGGTCTTCATGAGTGAGGCCCCGGCCTCCACGATGTAGTGGCAGATGGTTCGCTGGTCCAGGGCTGCTGCCTGGTGCAGGCAGGTCTCCCCGGCTTCCTCCGTGGCATCAAGGATCTCAGTGGGCGCGGGCTCCAGCAGGTAGCGGACCACGTCCTTGCTGCTGATGCAGGAGTGTGCTGCTCTGCTCTTCATGGTGCATAAGGTCGCCCCCAGCTCGGTGCAGCTCCTGGAGCTTACAGAAATCAGACCTGGAGAAGCAAATGAAAACCGCTCCAGTATTCTTGACTGGAAGATTCCATGGACACAGAAACCTGGTGGGCTACAGTCGTCACAAAGGGTCAGACACAACTGGGCATGTATGCAACGCCAAACACATTCTTCCGTTTAGGAAGACTGGTTAATTTAATTTTTTATTAGTTTGTATTGGAGTATAGTCACATTACAACGTTGTGTTACTTTTTGCTGTATAGCAAAGCAAATCAGATATGGATTCATATTTATCCTCTCTTTTCATATTTCCTTCACATTTAAGTCACCACAGAGCACCGAGTAGAGTTGCCTGTGCTATACAGCAGGTTCTCATTAGTCATATATTTTATACATGATTGCAGCCATGAAATTAAAAGATGCTTGCATCTTAGAAGAAAAGCTATGGCAAATCTCAGTTCAGTTCAGTTCATTTAAGTTGCTCAGTTGTGTCTGATTCTTTGTGACCCCATGAATCGCAGCACGCCAGGCCTCCCTGTCCATCACCACCTCCAGGAGTTCACCCAAACTTATGTGTATTGGGTCGCTGATGCCATCCAGCCATCTCATCCTCGGTCGTCCCNTGGCTTAAAGCTCAACATTCAGAAAACAAAGATATGGCATCCGGTCCCATCACTTCATGGGAAATAGATGGGGAGACAGTGGAAACAGTATCGTATTAAAGCAATGTAAATGCATAGTTGCCTATTCCTGATCTATAGGTACAATTTTCAGTGATTTTACCAAAACTGTTATAGCAAGTATATGGTTTGCATAGTTGTTTGTTATCATGTAAAGGTAATTCTCTTATATTTCTAGCTTTAAAAATCATAAGTAGTGGTATATTCCATATTTATATATTGAATCCACATTCATGGATTTGAAAACTCAATTTTGAGATTTTTAACTCGCTTCAAATTGAGTTGCAGATACAATATAATCCAAACACATCTTGGATATCTTTTTTAAAGAAAAGGGTTAATCTATAAGAAAAAGCAAAGAACCTAGAAGAGACAAACTCTTTTCAAGTGAACAAATTTGGAGGATTTAGACTACTTAATTTCAAGATGTATTGTAAAGCTACAGTAATTAAGGTAGTGTTATTAGTTTAAATATAGACATATAGATCAATAGAACAATAATAGAGAAATAGACCCACAGTTATTTGGTAAATTTATTGTAGAAAAATTATCCAATGTAATTCAATCAGAAAAAGACAATATTTTGAATAAATTACACTGTAACAACTGGATATCTCCATGAAAAAAAACTTTTTTCTAGGCCCTTACCTCACATCACAAACAAAAGGTAAACCAAAATTGAGCACAAGCATAATGTGAGCTAAAACTATATAATTTCCATTAAAAAATAGAAGAAAATCTTTTCAAACTTGTGTAGGTAAAGATTTTCTGAATATGGCAGAAGAACAACAAACCATTAAAAAAAGATATCATTAAGTATCAAAATCAAAGAAAAAAACTTATACTCTTCAAGAGACACAATCAGAAAAACAAAGACAATCCACAAATTAGGAGTAAATACGGTAACAGAACACATAACTTACAAAGGGCTTATATCCAGAATATATAAACAATTTTTATAAAGAATACAAGGGGATTCTTTGGTGGTTCAGTGGGTTAAAAATCTGCCAGTCAATGCTGAGGATATGGTTTTGATCCCCGGTCCAGGAGGATTCTACATGCCTCGGGGCAACTAAGCCCATGCCCCACAACTACTGAGCCTGACTCTAGAGTCTGTGCTCCGCAAGAGAATCGAGAGCAATAAGTACACACGCCACAACTGGAGAGTAGCTGTTGCTCACTACAATTAGAGGAAGCCCAGGGATTGAACCCAGGTCTCCCACATTGCAGTTTTTGGGAAGCCACAATTCAACCCACGACACTGAGAAATGGGATATTTACATTATCTCGGAGTGTTTCCCACCATATGCTTTTAAGTGGAAAGGGAGAAAGACTCCACATTGGAGAAACCTGGCAGATGAAGGTCAGCATCCTCTGTGATAGTACAAATCCTAGTGTGTGCTTTCTTATATGGTGCCCTCCACAGAACTGCTTCCGTGGTACTTCTGCCAAAACTGCAGAATGTGAATCTATTCCTGAGGAAACACTAGACAATGGGGCGACATCCTATAACACTTTTCAGGAAGTCAAGGTTATGAAAGATAGGAAGGGAGGATGGAAAGACGTAACCAGAGAAAAATTTCTTTGGTTCTAAAGGACAGTGTTGGGAGGTGGTAATATTTGAGTAAGACCTATCAATGGTAATTTCCTGATTTTGATCATTGAAGAGACCAAAGGTTTTAGGGGCCTAAGGGGACTTATATCAGTATCTTACTGCCCATAGTTCAGAAAATACTACACATACATAGAAAAATAATGATCGAATAAATATGGCAAAACGTCAGCAGCTGGGGAATCGGAGTGAAAACTATATGGAAGTTATTTGTATAATTGTTGTAACTGTCCTGTAATTCTGGAATTGCTTACAAATAAAAAATTTTAAATTTTAAAATTTTGAAAATGTAACTGTATACTTAAGAGGAATCTGGTTCTAGAATGTCAGTCTGGCTGGAACACTGGTGTTACACATGCCCTGTTTTCTGTAATCTGGCTTTTGGTGACAGTCTAGCAACCTGACTGGCTTTCTAAAGTATCCATGATTAGTTAGAGAATAATCTGTTCTAAGGACTTCCCTAGTGGTCCAGTGGTTAAGAATTTGCCTTCCAATGCAGGTGACATGGGTTCAATCCCTGGTCAGGGAACTAATGCCACATGCATTGGAAAACTAAGCCCATGTGCCACAACCAAGACCCGATGCAGCCAAAAATAGACCAAAAAAAAAAAAAAAGAATAGTCACCTCTTTGTCAACCTGTGAACAAGATTAGGGAAAATAAAATTTCTGGACTGTTAATGATTTATTTTGAATTATTTCACTAAGTTTTTTTTTTAATTTAGAGTTTCATCTTTTTTTTTTTTTGGATAAAGATTAACTCTGCTATGGAATTAAACCAAATTGGAGTTCCAGGACCAGTTCATTAGAATATATAGTTGTTTTCCTGCAATGTGAGTGCCTCCATCGGGTCCTGGTGTCCCAAGTGTCTTTAGACATGTGGGTTTTCTCCTATCATCTTAATGGTTGTCAAAGCCAATTTGTGCTCTCTGGTCCTGTGGTAGTGGTGCTATGCGCACTTAATGATTAGAAGAAGAGATGATGGCTAGGTTGCTGACTGGTGAAAGAACTTTGTTACAATGGGAAATGTGTTTCTGTGTTCCTTATCTTGTTTTATGGCAGTGAGCAGTGTCATAAACAGCTAGTATTGTAGTGTGATCTAAGGTTTTTCTTAAGTATGTTTGGTTAAAATGCAGTTGCCAGAATAACTTAGGGAAAATGTTGAGTGGAACTTCTGGGAAAGGAAAGCTTGGCTTATATATGATAAAAACTACGAGGATGAAATCTTGGCAGCATGCAATATTAATACTGGGTGTTGTACTACAAGGCATTAAGAGATGTTCTGGGACAGAGACAGTTTCACTTTAGAGGCTCAACATCTGCTTTTCCTATTTGTTGCAGCCCTCTCTACCTTTTAGGACAATAGGTTAACTTTACAAGTCAATTTTAAAATGTGCCATCATAATGCTAATCCTCTTGTTTAACTTTTAAAAATTCAATTTTATTTTTTCTTTCCACTGCTAGTGCCTTTTGCAGGTAGTAATAAAGTTAAATTATTGCACAATAAAATTTCCCAGTTTATTTTCTTCTTAACCAGTGAAATACTTCTCTTTGTCACTGACAATGTAAAAAGATCAAGCTAATGTGGGAATGAAAGCTATCATTTTTTTTTAAAACTGTAATTGAATCAGTTCTTCTGCAAAGACAGTCCTCCATCTTTTCACGTAATGAAGGTACAACTAGAAAACAGTAACTACCCACTTGCCTGGAAGTCAAATAAAATGCGTTTTTAGGCTTAAGGAAGGAACCAAGGAATTAGTCTCACTGCCACAATTGATGAAAAGATTTCCCTATGTTATAAACTTGACATGATGTGAAGTGATAGCCCTAATATTTTTTGGTAAGATTATATTAAGGCAATATTTCTTAGTCTGAATTATCTTCCCTTCTTTGTTCATATTAGACATAAAATATAAAAGTAGGGAGGGAAGGATATTTAGAGTTTATCGGATCCACAGCTTATCAGCATATGAAAAAACAGAAAAAAAAAAAAAACAAAAAACCTGTCTTTCTCCAGTTCTTTTTTCTGGGGCTGGATCTTGCAAAGTGGACATATTCCAAAGGATTTATTTCTTTTTAAATTGAAAATGAATTCAGTTGAAGGGAAGAAACAAAAGCGTGAAAGGCTGTTACCTAAACTTCTAAGAAAAGTTAATATGATCTCTTTCCACACCACATTAGTATTTTCATTTTTAGTCTTAACGTCTTGAATGAAGTATACTGCAATGGGTCTGAATATCTGGAATTACATACACTGTACATGAGTCCCTCTCACTATAAGCAAACAATAACTTATTACAAAAGAGAAAAATATGCTTAATTTTTCTCAAAAGAATGATAGTAAATAGCAAAGCATAGAAGACCTGTGAGATCAAATGTTATCTTAAGTACAGGCTTTCCTCATAACTCAGTCCATAAAAAATCTGCCTACAATGCTGGAGACCCAGGTTTGATTTCTGTGTCAGGAAGATCCCCTGGAGAAGGAAACGGCAACCCCCTCCGGCATTCTTGCCTGGAGAATCCCATGGACAGAGGAGCCAGGCGAGCTAGAGTCCATGGGGTAGCAAGAATCAGACATGACTGAACGACTAAAGCACCACCACCATTATTTTAAATGAAATTTACATAAAAACAGACAATAGCAGTGCAAATGAAGTGTTATCCTCTAACTTGAGTCCGACTCTTTATGACCTCGTAGACTGTAGCCTGCCAGGCTCCTCTGTCTATGGAAAGAAAACTGGAATGGGTGAGAAAACTGGAGTGGGTGGGCATTCCCTTCTTCAGGGGCACTTCCCATCTCCTGCACTTCAGGTGGATTCTTTACTGTCTGAGCCACCAGGGAAGCCAAGTAGTCTAGCAATGCAAAGACTAATAGAGAACTCTGAGTTTGTCATTTTCATGGTCGCTAGTGTCATAATAAATAGCTTTAGTTTTAGCTTAAAAACATAGAAATATTGACTATTTTAAACCTGATAATAGCTCAGCTATCACAAGTAAGTTCAATATTTGCAAATTAATATAAAAAAGCAACAGAGACTTTAAAATATCACTCAAAAATTTAAGAGAAAGTTTAGTAGGTCAACATTTTCAGGATTCCACAAGCGCAAGTTTTGACATATATTAGAACAGTTAAATTTTATCCATTTTGTTCTTATTGCGGTTTTAAAATGTATTAAAATATCTACTAAAATATCTAAGGTTTTGTAAAATGTTTGGTTTATCTCTAGAAATTTTATATTTTTATGCAAATACAATTTAGTTAAGTTGGAATTGCGTAACTTATCTCTCCAAATATCCAAACTTTTCTTTGAATTAAAATATGCCATGCTCCACATTTATCTTTCTGTAGCAACTAAATGATCAATATGGAAGAGGAATATAACTGATTTTGAAGGAGGTTGCTGGGCACAAAAGCTTACATTGAAGAAGCAAGGTAGCCTAAGGATATTGTATCAGTAAGGTTCCAGTTAGAAAACCAGAGACCTATTCTATTTTAAGCAAGAAGAAATTTGATACAGATTATTAGGTGTTGGAAAAATCATTGGGATAAATGGAACCATGAAAGTCAAGGAAAGCTACCACTAGATCTCATACTCACTCCAAACTTTCAGAGAACCAGGACACAAAAGAAACTGCCACCAGTGATCACAGTTCCCCATCACAGGAGTGCATGACTTACAAGAATGCCCTGAGTCTGCCAAAGCCCTTGCTACTTCTTTTGTGCTGCCAGAGGAGTTGTAGTTTCACTTCTACCTCTCTTCCACCTTCCAAAAAACATTTGAATAGCTCATATCAGTGTCTAACATGAAACTCTGCTGGTAAGGTAAGATACAAAGAAGTACATTGAAGGATCTGGGAATACTGCTGAGTTGGGAACAGCCTTACAGAGAAGTCTATCCCTTTGGCTATTCAGCATTTTCACACATCTTTCCATGCATATTGGCCCTCGAAATTGTAAGATTAACATAAATCTGCTAAATTTGTGACATTCTCTCTCATGGAAATGAAAATGTGCTTAATCTCTTCCAAAATATAGGAAACCTGCTAATCACTATATACATGACTGTGTGTTGCTCAATCCTCTTTGAACTGTCACGATTTCACTTTGATGTCTAGTAATCTGAAGACTAATTCTAAATTTAAACATCACACAGTATATAATATACTGGTGGAAGAGGAGAATGTAAAAAGAAAATAGTACATGTATATACACACTCATACACATACACAAGTATATTAACTTAAAAAATTAAGAAGAAAGTATTCATAGTTAATGTAGTCTTCATTTATACACTTTGTCATTAGGCCAAAATTGATATTTATAACTTTGTTCAATACTTATTCATTGTTCATTTGATCTCAGTAGGGATATTTACAGGCTGTGTTCTTTACCAAGTTGACTGACCCAAACTTCCATTCTTGATGTCCTACCTGTGCTGGCTTGTATAGATTCCATTCAGTTTTACTACTGAACATGGAAGTATTAAGAAAATCCTCTAGGATCTAAACATACTTTCATGGTATATAAGAACCACCCTGCTCCCTCCTGGTAATATGTGAAGTTACTTCAACTGGTACAGTAATCTCCTTCTTTGCCTCTTGATTCAATGACACTGTGATTCCAAAGTAGTTAAGTGGGATCTCAACCACCTGTTCACAGGAGCCATTTTTGTGTCCCCTAGCAGTAGTATTTCTCTTCAAAAATTTAAACCAAAAGAGCCTAAAGGTGGTGGGCTGGAATGGAAAAGTTTTGCAATTGGATTATTATGCCTGCTAAAGAACAGAGTTGCTGCTACTTTTACCCCCTGGTACAAGAACGTATGTATTCTGTTGTAGGGAAAAATAGCATCTTATTGTTGGTTCAGAGAAAATAAGAGTAATTTGTAGAACTGGTGTCATTCCAAAAGTTTTTGTTTCTCAAGGAGACAAGTCTACTGTTTTATAAAACCCATTATTTCTGAATGATGGATTCCATGGAAAGATTGATGAATCCATTAGGTACCATATGATTGCGTCCTTCTTTTCCTATAAAATATTTCTTGAGCAGAAGCATAACGGGTAACACACTATGGAAATGAACAATGTATTCAGTAAGAATCTAGATAGTAGTGCTGACAAAAGTGTTTCAAGGAGAAAAGGCACGTTTATATCCATAGTAAGAGTCTTTTTTGCAAGAAAGGAACCTCACTGCAGTGGTGTTAGGTTAGTCAGTTTCAAAGAAAGAAGACATGTTATTGAACCCAGATGCAATATCCATGGATACTTTGTTGATGAAAGAGTTAAATAACCACAGAGCAGCTTGGAAAAGAGGCTAAGTGACTATCTGGAATAGGTCATATTATATACCTGACTATTGAGAGCCTCTCTTTGGTGGGCATTTCCATGAAACACAAACTTACAACATGTGCTCATTTAAATTGCTTGATCTGTATACTTCTTCCCCAGACCCTGTACAGTCCTCTAGTATTGGTCCATTAGTCATTGACAATTAATCATTGTATATCAATATCTTTGGCAATCACTCAAACTATACAACCAGGTGCACTAATCAACTTGGGGTCTACCAGGATTTACCTGATGCCTCTCAGAGCCACTTCTGTTTCTTTTGGTCGGTGTTACCACATCCCATGGAACCATTTAGCTTGTCAGCAGGAATTTTTCAAGAGGCCTTAGGTGTGGATGGAGGGAGAGGTGGTGACACAGCAAGAACAGATGTGATAGGAGATGAACTTACTTATTTGTATAACTTATAGTTTCTGGACCTACTCGAGTCTGATCATATATATTGTAGCCTGGTGTGTCAGGTAATACCCAGAGTGCAATAGACAAATCAGGTCACAGGATCTTTTATTTTTCTATCGTCAGCAGTTCTCTCTCAACCTAAGCACAATAGCAAGCTAGAAACTGTTTTTGAAAAGGCAATTTGCCATTTTCAAGGAAGAATATAGATTTTCTGTGAAACCCTTAGGATTGGATGTGTTTTTATCACTCTAGAGTTGGGAGGATTTCCATTTCTTATCACTGCCTGTCAAAATCTTCTAAGCACAACTGGATCTCTACAATCTTAAGACCAAAGTGGCAGAGTAGCTGAGGACCCACAGCCAAAATCTCCTGCAAAACCTCTTGCTCTGGGCTTCTCTAAAATTTAGCAATATTAGGGGTTAGTTAGCAAACACATCAGTTATCTACGAGTAAATATTTTTTATAAAATCCAGATGAGCCCATCAAGTGCCATGTTTCTTAGTTGCTGAAGGGTAAAAACACAGCAACTGGCTTTCTCTTTGCAGTGGAAAACCATTCATGCTTTGGACCATTATCTCCCTGGACACTTCATTAAGATGTCAGGTTCCTGAATTTTCATGGCTATTATCTTCTACCTGCTGGTATTCATGTGTTTTATCAAGGCATAAACTGTATTAGCTAATTTCTGTTCAACAGGTCTGATGAATATGATTTCTTATTTTAGTCGACCAGTAACAGGAAGGTGTGGAGAAGGCAATGGCACCCCACTCCAGTACTCTTGCCTGGAAAATCCCATGGACCGAGGAGCCTGGTAGGCTGCAGTCCATGGGGTTGCAAAGAGTCTGACATGACTGAGTGACTTCACTTTCACTTTTTACTTTCATGCATTGAAGAAGGAAACGGCAACCCACTCCAGTGTTCTTGCCTAGAGAATCCCAGGGATGGGGGAGCCTGGTGGGCTGCCATCTATGGGGTCGCACAGAGTCGGACACGACTGAAGCGACTTAGCAGCAGCAGCAGCAGCAACATTGCTCTTAGGTAAGAGAGGCATCACTATCTGAAGACTCAGAGTAATACACTTTAATCATTATTTTTTGAAGGCTAAGGAAGAATTTAAATTTTTAGCACTTTTTTTCTGAGTAGGATCACAGATGTGTATTTTGGTTTTTTCTAATGTTCATCTTGTTGTTCAGTCACTCAGTCATGTCCAGCTCTTTGAGACCCGGCAGACTGCAGCATGCCAGGATTTCCTGTCCTTCACTATCTCCCATCTTCTACCAATTCAGCATCACAGTAACCTAAGTCTATACCTCAGCTACTATTGCAAAAGAAGATGAAGTTGAATGGTTCTATGAGGACCTACAAGACCTTCTAGAACTAACACCAAAAAAAAGATGTCCTTTTCATCATAGGGGACTGGAATACAAAAGTACGAAGCCAAGGGATACCTGGAGTAACAGACAAGTTTGGCCTTGGAGTACAAAATGAAGCAGGGAAAAGGGTAACAGAGTTTGGCCAAGAGAAGACACTGGGCATACAAACACCCTCTTCCAACAACACAAGAGGTGATTCTACACATGGACATCACCAGAGGGTCAAAATGTTAATCTTAGGAGTCTTTAAAAAATTAAAATTCCTTGAAAGAATTGCTCCCTACCCATAAAATAATAAAACAAAAACTATTGATCTTATAACCTAAATTTCTCTAGAATATTTTTCCAGAAACACTGATTGCAATGTAGTCAGTTAGATATTTTTCAAGCTGAATTTATAGTTTATGTTTTAAATTTTCGAAAGTAAACAAAATCATTGTAGGCCTCTAAGTGTGTATGGCTGTTTGTTACACATCATTTCTATAACACTAGATGTGTGCATGACACAAAGATTAAAACCAAAAACCTAGCAGTGTGTATCAGTTCAGTTCAGTTCAGATCAGTCGCTCAGTCGTGTCCGACTCTTTGCAACCCCATGAATCGCAGCACGCCAGGCCTCCCTGTCCATCACCAATTCCCGGAGTTCACCCAAACTCATGTCTACTGAGTCGGTGATGCTGCAGTGTGTATACTTATATTCAAAAATATTTTTGTTTAGGAAAGTCAGAAAAGCATCATTATCCTGTCTTAGATTCNACCCCATGAATCGCAGCACGCCAGGCCTCCCTGTCCATCACCAATTCCCGGAGTTCACCCAAACTCATGTCTACTGAGTCGGTGATGCTGCAGTGTGTATACTTATATTCAAAAATATTTTTGTTTAGGAAAGTCAGAAAAGCATCATTATCCTGTCTTAGATTCTTTTTCTAAATATGCAAAGATTTCAAAAACACTTCAGGGGAAACCTGGAATATTTGTTTTCATAACCAAAAGCAGGCTTGTATTTCTTATTCTCAAAGAATCTGTAGGCAACACAAACAAGTCAGAGGAACTTATTTATTCTTAACATTTTACTTTCTACACACACTTGCTGCCTCTGTTGAAATAAACAGGATAATTTGAAGAAACGAATGGCTTCTCTTTAGTGTTGCTGTGCAGCAGGAAGTCAGACTCTAAAGAAAAAAAAAGTGTTAAGTATTTTGGAGATGTGGAAATAATCTGAAGAAAAGTAAGAGAAAAATGTCATAGTGTTGAGCAACACAGTTTCAAGCACTCAGCACAAAAGTTTAAGACAAAATATTAAGTAACGTAAATAAACAAAATCATCTACAGTATTACTTAATAAAGACAAAAGTAATGATTTCTCAGTAACTCCACTTTAACTCAGGACCAAGTGAAATTTTCCACCTAGGGGAAATAGGACATGGAAAAAAACTACCAGAGAGGGTTTAAGTTAATGCAGGAAAAACCAGTCTTTCACCTATGATGTTCTAGTCATCCTACTAGGTGCTAAGGACACCGTCTTGGCCAAAAGAAATGACTGGTAATCTGTATGAAAAGCAGAATGAAAGCATATATAAGATGGGAGTCATAAAATTTGCCTCCATAATCAGAGAATGAGTCACAGAGGAGAAAGTCGATGACTGTGTCTCAATTTATGTTTATAGTTTACCAGACGGGGGAAAAATGTGGCAGAAATAAAAAGAAGTTGTGTATACAAAGGCATGGAGATGTATACAGGTAACTCATAATGGGAAAACTCCAGCTAACAGAATAGGTGCTCTGAGACAGAAAATGATAGAGACAAAATATGATTATTGATGGGATGTTAATTTGTCTGTAGCAATAGGTAACTGTCTCAAAACTCAGTTGCTTAAAGGGCTTCCCAGGTGGTGCTAGTGGCAAAGGACACGGTTTGATCCTTGGGTGAGGAAGATCCCCTGGACGAGGAAATGGCAACCCACTCCAGTATTCTTGCCTGGAGAATCCCATGGACAGAGGAGCCTGGTGGGCTACAGTCCATGGGGTTGCACAGAATTGGACATGACTGAAGCGACTTAGCACACACTCACACACAGTTGTTTAAAAGAACATTTATCTTATAGTTTCTGTGGCCCAAGAAGCAATGAGGTATCTCTNAGTATTCTTGCCTGGAGAATCCCATGGACAGAGGAGCCTGGTGGGCTACAGTCCATGGGGTTGCACAGAATTGGACATGACTGAAGCGACTTAGCACACACTCACACACAGTTGTTTAAAAGAACATTTATCTTATAGTTTCTGTGGCCCAAGAAGCAATGAGGTATCTCTTTGCAATGAGGTTTTACCTGTGTCTTCTGGCTTGCAATCTCTCATGTGACTGCAATGAAGCTCAGTACCAGAGTTGTGGATTCATCTGGTGACACGGAAGGGGAGGGGTGTGCTTCTAAGCTCACTTACATGGTCATTAGGAAGATTCCATTTCTTGTGCGCTGTGGGCCCTAGGTCCCCTTCAGTTCCTTGCTCCTCTCTCTAGGCAGCTTGTTTCATCAAAATAAGCAAGCAAGAAGAGCCAGAGACAGAGAATGAACAAGATGGAAGTCACTGTCCTTTGTAACCTAACCTCAGTAGTGACTTCCAGAAATTTTGTCATAATCTATCCTTTAAAAGCAAGGTTCTAGGTCCAGCACCCATTCAGGGAAGAGGGAGGGCAGATGACACGAAGGCATAGATATAGATACCAGGAGGCAGAGATCATCGGGGCTGTTTTAGAAATAGCCTCCAAAAGATGGCAAACGCAGTTTCGTCCATCAGGAAGAGGAGTACTCTGGAAGAGATGGATGATGAAGAAAAGTGAAACCAATGATGTATGCAAGAGGTAAATTGGGGAGGGCATTTAGCAGCCCCGTGGAATGACAGGAGAGTTTGCACAGGAGGGATATATTGATCCCTGAACTTGAGACTAAGAAATACTAATGCTTATCACCAGAGATCTAGGAATAAAAGGGTTTCAAGTACCTCAGCAAAGGTTTACAGCTTCCAGATGAGCACAGCGTTAGCCCACAGTGGTGGGAACCCTTGCTCCCTACTCATCCCTCACAGGTGTGCTGCTGCTAGGGTGATGCTTGCAGAGTCACCTGCTTGTCAAACCTGAACCTGGACATGAGTAGGCCAGTGTCAGTCCACCTGAGGAGCCCCATGGTCAGAGAGAGGAATCTGAAAGCAACCAGCACAGGCAGCTCAGGAAGAAACTACTGAACATGACAAAGGTAATTTGCATTAAAATGGTATCAAGAACTTTTTAGAAATTTAACACACGGAGCACTGAAAGACTGAGAATGAAAATCATTCCTTTGGAATCAAGTCATTTTGTAGGCTAGTGGAAGGAGATAATGTTAATAATTGAAGACTTAATTAGTCACCTGCAATATCAAGTTAAAGAAATGGTCCTGTGGGAAAAAATTGAAATACAATGAGATGGAAATAATGGATACCTAAAATGCAAATAATATTAATTCTAGAAGAAGGAAAAGGAATGGAGAAATAATAAGCAATTGTTAAAGAAACGGGAGAAAAAGTTTGGTCTGAAGGAAGCTTTATTTTTCAAGAAATTGAAAGAGAAAGAAAGATCCAATATTCATGTTTTTAAAGAAACTGCTAGTCATGTGTTAGCATAAATATTTAATTCTGATGAAAATGAATTTATTTTCCTACTATAATGGAAAGTAATAGAAATTTACTGGTTTTCCTCTCATGCATGCTATTCTAGCCAAACAGTCCATTTGGTGGTCCATCCCACCACAATTCCCAGTCTCATTTCCTTCTGCAGGTACACCCTTCCCCCAGTGACAGAGGGACTATTCACTTTTATTGGAAAACAAAAGGGAATGCTTTCAAAGTTACATCAAGACAGCAGCCTATGAGATCTGCTGCATAGGTCTCACCACTGCACTGCTTCAGGAATCTTGTCTCGCCCATCAGCTTCCCTGTTGACCCCATATGAAACAGCAATCACCACTACCCTTGCAATTCCTATCCCCCTTACCCTACTTAATATTCCACCTTGCATATTATTCATGTACTTGTTATTAGCTCTTCCTAACTCTGAGAGTAGGACCTCCTTTGTCTTGTGTTTACTGCTGTATCTCCAGTGCCTAGAACAGATAGGGGCATGTGGTAGGCATTCAACAAATATGTGTTGAATGAATCAATTAACAAATGAGTAAATGAGCAAAGTAGAAAACTCAAACAGACCAATTTTTATAGAAAAACCTGGGAAGGGAGCAAGCAGATAGGTCTAGCTCACATAGCATAGAGGTGACCAAGTATAAGCTTCTGGAGTTTTCCTGAGGTTCATGCGTGTGACTTTTCCTTCATTAGCTGAATGTCTTTGGACACATTTCTTTATTTCCAAGTTTCCTCAGTTTTGAAATAGAGATGATAATTACAGCTTCTAACTAATAATTCAATCATGAGGATTGACTGTCTTAATAAGAATAAAGCACATAGATCAGTGAGTGGCATAAAAGTATCCTATTTTAAAAAAAATCTTTCGGAGAATAACACCCATGCTATGTAAGAGGAAAAGCAGGAAATGAGGAAAGCAGAAAAATATAATGAGGAAAGCAGAAAAATATAATGCTATGCCTTGTGAAGAGCATCTAAATCTCACCTTTGACTAATTTCATTTATGACTACAGATTTCTTTTCTAACAATCTAAAAATTAGCTGTGTTCAAAGAGCAATGGAGTATGACCTACAAAAGAGTATCCCATGAACACAAAGATAATTAATTGTAGATTGTCAAAATGAGTCATTAGATCAACACAGTTTTTAAAACTAATTTTGTCATTGCATCCTAGGAGGACTTTCATAAAATTTGACAGTGTTTCCTAATTAATGTGCTAAAATACAGAAATAAATGAAAACTATTTAAGTATGACAGAGTCTTCAAAGTCCAGCTGGAAACATTCTAAGAAGCGGATTGCTTAAGCTGTTTTTATTAAAATAGAAATAAGATAAAGATGGCCCTGATAGCTGCAGGTGTTGTGTTTGTTATTACTCAACATTAAAGTTCCAAAGCATTTGCAGTAAGACGAGAAAATAACAATTCTGATGAATGCTGTAATACAGTCAAATAATCTTTCCACTGACTGAGAAAAAAATTAGTAAAGAAAATGACAACCAGCTCAGTAGAGATGTTGCTTGAGATACATGGCAAGAATACTGGAGTGGGTAGCCATTCCCTTCCAGGGGATCTTCCTGACCCAGAGGTCAAACCTGGGTCTCCCACACTGCAGGCAGATTCTTTACCATCTGAGCCACCAGGGAAGCCCAAATATACAGAGAATTCTACAAATTAATAAAGAAATCACAGTCAACTCAATAGAGATGTTGCTTGAGATAGAGATAGGAAGTTCTCAGCAAAATAAGTCTCAATAGTAACCATATGGAAATACGTTTAACCTAGTAATAATGAACTATACATTAAATTAAAAATTAGATCGTACTTTTCACATATGAAGTCAGAAGGGGTGATCATACCCACTTCCCTTATTAATTGATGACATTTATCAAGCACTGATGATGTACTAAGCACTATTTTCATGCTCCATATATATTAACTCACTAGTTCTTAATAACAAATACATGAATTAGGTACTATTATAATTATTCCCATTAGTAATTTGTTCAAAGTCATAGAATTAAAAAGTTGCAATGCTAGAATTTGAACCCAAGCAGACTGGCTCCAGACTGTGGCTTTAATCACTGCTCCAAACTTCCTCATTGCTGTCAGCAGCGTAGGAAAAGAGCCCTCCTTGTATATTACTCCCTGCAGTGAGAATTCTACCCTCTTTAGAGAGAAACAGCACAATATCTATTGAGATTAAAATGTGTATACTTTGGCCCCACATTTTACTCCAAGGAGTCCATTCCCTAGGGAAAAACAACTCAAGAATGTAAGGGTATGTGTATGAGACTATGGATTACAACACGGAATACTCAGGAATAGAGGTTAAGTGGATGCATAATTGTAGAATAACAATTAAAAGACTATTTCATTCTTGTAATGAAACTTGTAATTGCTTCCTTAATATTCATTTCCATATTCCTAGAAACTTTATTTTTATTTGGCAGTTTTTTCTATATCTTCCCCCTTCAACTGATGCTAATAGCCCATGCTCTTTGAAAAATGGTGACAGCTAATTCTAGCATGAACTACATAACTGAGGCCATATTAGTGCTATAAAATAGAGCTTTCTGCAGTGATGGAAATGTGCGATATAGTATCCAGCAAGCAATAAGCTACTGAGGACTCAAAATGTGGCCAGTGTAACTAAGAAAACAATTTAACTTTAGTCACATGTGGCTAGTATTTACTGTATTAGTGCAACCTCAACTAATCAGTGCAATATCATCACCTAAGCACAATAATTAGTACAAGGATGTTCCTGATTGAAATCATGGAGAATAATCAAGCTTTCCCAGGGTCTTCTGGGAAAGAAGTTTTCTGCCTCTTTCTAGAACATGCTTCTGACAAACTCTCTTTGGACGTGGATAAGGCATTATGTAGTCTCAGAAGAAACTGGGGGCCTTACTGAAACATGAAAGAAAGCCATCTTTAGAATAAGTAGAAACAATGGAAGACAAGTATAGACAAACACAAGCCAGTTTCTTTTTGATGCTAAACTATTGAATGAAACTAACTCTGTAGTTGATCCTACTTATATTAATATATTTTCCAGTAACATAAGCCATGAATCACTCTTATTATTAAACACATCTTTTGTGGGTCTCCTCTTGGATTGGAGTATGTAATAGGTTGTACTAATCAAAATAAGATTTAAAACTTTCAGTTGAACTGAAATTAGTTCTAAGAAATATTTTAAAGGCAAAAAGCAAGATGCATAAAGATTATGATGTTACATTTTAATGAATGACTCAAAAATACTTAGAAGTGAGAGATTATAGACAAAGGGAGAAGGCTAGAATGGTGCACATGGTAAAGGATTAGAAGTGGAGGTATCAGTATGAACTCACATTTAGGTTAATATAGAGAAACAGGGTTGGGTATAAAAATAGGTGTGCATATATAGGTGCTGGTGTACATATGTCTATTTCCCTGCTCTGTCAGCTAAGAGGGCTTAGAAGCAATGTTTCTGTTCTTTCCCTCCAGCAAGCACACCTAGACCTAGAGCTGGGTTTCTAAAACTATTCTCCAATAAGCAAAGCTCCTTAGAGAAAAAGCTAATTATGAAATTGGGACAAGAAACTCACTAGGTGAACCTGAAGCATCTCATAGCGCCAAAAAATAAGCAAGTGTCCCCCCTCACCTCAAGAAAAAAGATCAGGGGGTATGTTAAAGGAAACAAATGTGAGAACTCCCAGTAACCAAAGCTGAAACAATCTGAGCAACAAAACAAACGAACTAGTATTGAATGACAACCCAGAGTATAAGGTGTATCTCCTGAGTCCATCTTGATAGAAAAATGAATAAAGAATTGGGGAAAAGGAGACAATTCTCTCATAAAGAATTCCTAATAATTTATATAGCTGTATACTTCATCTTCAAGATGCTGAAGGATACCGCTCAACCCCTTTAGGCGTGGGCTATGCATAGTAACTTCCTTCCAAAGAGTACAATGTGGAGGGTGGTGGGAAGAGTGACTCTGTGGAAGAAAAATCTGACAAATACACCTCAATCAGGAGATTAAAATCAATGTCAAAAGTGATAGTCATACTAATAATAGATACCCTGGATGTATAATTAGAATGCCACTGTTTCTGTGGTCTCTCTCCAAAGTATACAACCTACATGTAATCATGGGAAAAACAAGAGATAAATGTCATTTTGAGGGACTTTTTACAAAATACATGACCAACACTCTTTAGAACTGTCAAGGTTATCAGAAACAATGAAAGTGTGAAAAGCTGTCATATCCAAGTAGAAATTAAGGAGATGTGATGGCTAAATGCATTGTGGTATTGTGAATGGGGTTCTGGAACAGGAAAGAACAGTAGGTAAAAACTAAGGAAATATGAATTAGTTAGCAATAATGCACTGGTATTGATTCAGTAATTTAACAAGGGTACCATACTAATATAAAATATCAATAATAGGGAAAACTGAGTTTAGAATATATGGAAATTCTCTGTGCTATCCTCTAAGACAGGAGTCTAAGTATCATATAATAATGATTGAGGGAGTGAGGAATTAGAAGGGAGGATCAGAGGGAAAAAGACTAGCAACATGGAAAATACCCAGAGCATAAATCAATTGGAGCATGGAATGTAAAATATATCAGTCATATTGTAGACACATAATACTTAAATATGCTTGTGAACAATTCAAATATTCCAGAAATAAATGAGAATACTAATGAAATCTTAGGATCAAGCAGGGAGGTTTTTATTCTTTTATTTATGTTATTTTTTATGAAGTACCAATAGTAAAATATCAGGACCAAATAATGTCAACACTCGATGAGGGAAAAAACATAATTCTGGACATCATCAACAGAAATTATGATCAACTGATCTGGGGTTATTTAGCTTGAAGGATTTGCTAAAATCCCTCAAGCCCCCATGTTTCTCATACCCTAACATGTTTAATAAACAAACTGAAATACAATGAACGTCAGTACTTTTGTGTAATATCACCCAGCAGAGCCATGGATTCATGGAGAAGAGTATAATTAAATATAAAGATCAGAAGGACATGAAGGAACTGATATTACATTGAACTTTGACAAATGAGTAGCATTCTGGGCTGTAAGAAAAAGAGTGTGGCCTAAAAACAAAATAGGGATAGCACAGGCAAGGTAGGGAGGAATGAATCACATACTTTATGTGTTTGGGGAAAAGCAAAAGGGCCCCTCAGGCCACAGGGCATAAGCGATGGGCAATAAGTCTAGGAAGATAACTGTGTTAGTCACTCAGTTGTGTCCAACTCTTTGAGACCCCACAGACTGTAGCTCACCAGGCTTCTCTATCCATGGAGTTCTCCAGGCAAGCATACTGGAGTGGATTGCCATTCCCTTTTCCAGAGGAACTTCCCAACCCAGGAAGTGAACCCTGGTCTCCTGCCTCGCAGGCAGATTCTTCATCATTTGAGCTACAGGGAAGGAAGATTGGTAAATGCCAAATGCAGCAAATCATCCAGTGCTGCTCTGTGAAAACTTCTTCTTATAGTTTATCACGAATCCATTTTTGTATTAAAGAATGAAATAGCCTAATTTGGTCTATGTCATAGGAAATAAACTATGAAAGGATTGATTGCAAGAAGAGAGTTGGGTGAGACATGTTTTATGTATTTTATATTTGGGGAAAACTCAATATTTTATCTTTTTTATAACTAAATAAAATCGATTTTACACATTTGTTTATATGTCACTTTTAGAAAACTGCATGCAAACTACTCCCCTAACAACCATGTACCCCCAAAATGGATATTAAGTATCAAATGCATTAGAATAGACAAGAAATCAAGATTAGACTGAAAAGAAGTCATTGGCTTTGACCATTAGGAAGTAGCCTTAAGGACAGATGCACTGAAGAGTGAAGGCAGGCACCACTATGGACTAAAGACAGAGAATTTTATTTTTCTTCAGGAAAAATAATGAGTGAGTGCTCTACAGAGAGGCAAGTTTGAGAGTCATTTTAGCACAAATACAACCTAACGTATCCAAACCATGAGAGAGGGCCAGTCCACGTGATAATCATCCCCAGAGAAGGATCACTCATCACTCAATTATGCTGCACCCCTAGACTGGAGATCTGTGATGTAACCATAGAAAGGGAGTTAAAGAAGCAGTGTACAAAACATATCTTTAATTCTCATTCAGTGATGCTGCCTATAGCAGATAGAACTTTTAATAAAGAGTAAAATATTTCCCTTTTAATTGCAAAGTAATAAGTGATCTAAATGTAATCATATTTTCTTCAAAATGAGAAAATATCCCCCTCCCTCTGTGTATCTAGTAATGACTTTCCAAGGTACATAGAAAAATAAAATGTTTTAAAATAAATCTTTTGTACACGTGTTCAGNGAACTTTTAATAAAGAGTAAAATATTTCCCTTTTAATTGCAAAGTAATAAGTGATCTAAATGTAATCATATTTTCTTCAAAATGAGAAAATATCCCCCTCCCTCTGTGTATCTAGTAATGACTTTCCAAGGTACATAGAAAAATAAAATGTTTTAAAATAAATCTTTTGTACACGTGTTCAGTCAGTTCAGTCGCTCAGTCGTGTCTGACTCTTTGCAACCCCATGAATTGCAGCACGCCAGGCCTCCCTGTCCATCACCAACTCCCAGAGTTTACTCAGACTCACGTCCATCGAGTTGGTGATGCCATCCAACCATCTCATCCTCTGTCGACCCCTTCTCCTCCTGCCTTCAATTTTTCTCAGCATCAGGGTCTAGGGGCTAGGTGCATGTGCTAGGTTTCCATTAGCTACCCCTACATTTATCCTAATGTTCAAGGTATTTAAAAATTTGTCATTGGTATTTACTTGCTAAGTCACGTCCCACTCTTTTGTGAATCCATGGTCTGAGTCCGCCAGGCTCCCCTGTCCGTGGGAATTTTCCAGGCAAGAATACTGGAGTGGGTTGCCATTTCTGCCTCCAGGGGATATTCCTGACCCAGGGATGGAACCTGAGTCTCTTGTGTTTCCTGCCTTGGCAGACAGATTCTTTACCATTAGTACCACCAGGGAAGCCACTATTTAAAAGCACGCCTTTCCTAAATCAACTATACTCCAACGAAAGTTTTTTAAAGGTAAAGTAAAAATGCTCTTTCCTGACTTTCTTTCATCCAGACTTTCACCAATGTAACCTGTGTATGTGATACGATATATTTATTACATTTTTCTGTTTGCAGGCATAAACTACTATTAGAAAAACCTTCTGTCCCTATAGCACATATTGTGGGACCATTTTAAGTGGTCCTACGACCTCTTCCAGGAGCTGGGGTGGGCTAGGCAAATGGAAAAGTAATGGCAAATCTAATAAAAAGTAAAATTAAGTATAAAGAGAAGGAACATTCAACCACTCTCCTATTCACCATCCTCTCACAACTGTGGTCCCTTGCTTCTCTTCCCAGATGACCTTCAGTGAAGAGAATACAAAATGTATTTGTATGAATTTAGTCCTGGGGTAAATGAAGCTCTTTTACAAGGAGGTAGAATATTAATGTAGGGCTTTCCTGGTGGCTCATTGGTAAAGAATCTGCCTGCCAATGCAGGAGACATGGGTTCAATCCTTGGTCAGAAATATCCCCTAGAGAAGGCAATGGCAACCCACTTCGGTGTTCTTATCTGGTGAACCCCATGGACGGAGGAGCCTGGTGTGCTACAGTCCACAGGGTCACAAAAAGTGAGACACAACTTAGTGACTGAACAACAGTAACGAAGAATATTAATTAGCATCCCCAAATGTTGTTTACTTTGCCAGTCTTTAACACAAAATGAAAGTGCTACAGGCTTTGCCAGGCAGCCATGGAAAACCCTCACCTGAAGGAGCTCACTGCTCAGATAAGAGCTTCATCTGGAGCCATCTAATCTCTTGGTACAGATGTGTCTGATTTCTACAGCAAAGCTTCCATGAGGTTCTAATTTTCACTTCATTCCATTTGCCTGTTTAGATATGACAGTTTTTTTTAGACATTTTAGCTCTAAGGAAGCCAGTATTTACTGACATATTCTTATAAAAATTTGATTTGCCTCAGAGGATATTTCACTCTAAAGTGAGTGTAAATTAGGTTGAGTTTTCCTCCTCCATAGATTTTAAAGGTCATTTATATTGTTCATATGTGTGTTGGGATGGAATGGTGGTGGCATTTCCTCCTTTCTTTGATAGAACTATTCTTATATTAAAAGTAAAAACCACATATAAATTAGAAAAATAATGGTATCTGATCTCTTACAATGTACAGTTGATGTGTTATCTCAATGTTTGCTCAAAAAGGCATATAGTTTATCAGACAAACTTATCATGCTTTAGCATTTTGGAATTCCTCAGTGGTAGACTATCTTATCCATCACTAAAACACAATCTTAAAAAAACACATTTTTATTTCAGTGTAGCAGCTAATTTGTAATAAAAGTTGATCATGTAGATTATTTAGCTATATGGTTTATTTTACAGTGAGGATTTGCATGCATAATACCACTAAAATTTTTAAAAGACAGTACTATTTGAAAGCATACAATAATTTTTTTTAGCTAGGAACTAAAGAAACAAAGACCAAATAATTTCTCTTCCATCTTTTTAAAAAGCACTTTAGTTTGAGATGACTGTCAATTCACATACAGTTGTAAAAATAAAACAGAGAGGCTCTATGTCCATTGATCAAGCCTCCCCAAATGGTAATATCTTACATAACTACTGCATACTACTACAACCAGCAATTTGATACAATTCATTGACCTTACTCAGATTTTTCCAGTTTTATATATTCTTCATATATATATATATATATTCTTTCCAGTGTTATATATTCTTATATATGTGTATTGCTCTTTAGTTCTATGCAGTTTTATACCATGTGCAGATTTGTTGGACCACCACGATAGTCAAGATACAGAACAACTGCGTCTCAAGTGTCCCCCATGCTACCTATAGTAACAGCCACCTCCCATTCTCCAGCCTCCCTAGGCCCTGACAACCACTAACCTGTTCTCTATCTGTAGAATTTTGTGACCTCTAGAATGTTATATAAGTGAAATGATATGGCATAAAAAAGTTTGAGATTGATCTTTTCCACTCAGCATAGTTCTTCTGAATTGCTTTTGCACATTAGTCAAAAAACAGTTGGACATGTTTACCTAGATCTACTTCTGGGTTCTCTATTCTGTTCTGTTGATCTGTGTGTCTATCCCAAGTTGATCTATACTTTTATTTCATTTCTATCAAAATCCACACAATATTTTTTTGTCAACATAGGCAAGTGCTTTCTGAACTTTATATGAAAAGGCACAGGGCCATGAAGAGCTTAAACAACTTTGGAAAGAAGAAAGTGAAAGGAATCTCTCTACTCAGTACTAAGGCTTTCTATGTAGCTACCTTCGTAAAGGAAATGTGGTAGCGGTATAAACATTAACTCAAAATGGATCAGAGACCTAAATGTAAAACTTCAAGATAAAAAAAAGAAATCTAGGGACTTCCCTGGTGGTCCAGTGGCTAAGACTCCAGGTTCCCAATGCAGGGGGCCTCAGTTTGATCCCTGATTGAGGAACTAAGATCCCACACGCCACAACTAAAGATCCTACCTACCATGGCTGAAAAACAAACATACAAACAAACGCAAAGTGATGCAACAAAGATTGATGATCTCTCATGCTGCAACTACCACCCAACACAGCCAGACAGCCAAATAAATAAATCAGTTCAGTTGCTTAGTCATGCCCAACTCCTTGTGACCACATGGACTGCTGCATGCCAGGCTTCCCTGTCCATCATAATAAATAAATAAATAAATAAATGTTATTCTAAAAACCTGGAAGAAAATAGGAAGAAACATTTTGTGATCTTGGTTAGAGAAAGATAAAATCCATAAATTAGACATCATAAAAATTATGAACTTCAAGTCTTCAAAATTCTGATTGAAACTTTACCAATATACCACCTGACCAGGACATGTAAAGGAGAAAACTAATAACTGATTTCATAAATTTTATTTGACCCCCCAATATCCACTTCTGAAAAAATTTAGAGAAGCCGAGTACAGTGAACACTTGAAGAGAGTATTTTGTTAAACAAAACTGGTAAAGGATGATTAGGAGAAAATATTTGCAAACAAACGCATCTGATAAATGACATATCCAAATATATAAAACTCTCAAAATTCAGTATTAAGAAAATAAACAATCCAGTGAAAGCTTGGCAAAAAATTTAAGCAAACACATAAGATATATACACAATAAATAAACACATGGAAATGTGCTTCACCACCATTATCATTAGGGAAATGGAAATTAAAACCATACTGATTAGATAAGGCCAGAAGACAATGGAGTTGAAAACCTTCGGCTCACCTCCTCTCTAAGAGCACACCAAAATCACAACTATCTGTAGAATAATCATCTATGAAAAAGACCAAAACTTACCAGAAAACAGCTACAACTAAAAATAAGATGAAGAAACCACAAGCCAGGCAGACTCATAATACAATCAAGTCTCCTAACCACAGGTGGCTAACCCCCAAACTGGAGAATTATATTACAGCAGTTCTACAGGAGTGAGGATTCTGAGCCTCACGTTGGACTCCCTAGTCCAGGGGTACTGCACTAGGTAGACAAAGCCCCCCCTCCCCAGCCTCAAGCATTTGGCTTTGAAGGCTACCAGGGTTTAATTTCAGAAGTCCCACAGGACTAACCAAATAGAGACTCTGCTCTTAAAGGACTCACAAATAACCTCACTTGCCTCAAGACACAGAGCGAAAGCAGGAATTTGATAAGAGGCTGAACCAGTCTTACCTCTGGTCTTGAAGCATCTTCTGGAGAGGCTGGGGTCAGTAGTGGTTCACCCTTTAGACATAGTCAGTCTGTCGTGTCCAGCTCTTTGAGACCCCATGGACTGTAGCCCACCAAGTTTCTCTGGCCATGGGGTTTCTCTGGGCAAGAATACTGGAGTGGGTTGCCACGCCCTCCTCCAGGGGATCTACCCAACCCAGGGATAGAATCCTGGTCTCTGGTATTGCAGGAAGATTCTTTACCATCTAGGGCTTCCCTGGTGACTCAGATGGTAAAGCATCTGCCTGCAGTGTGGGATACCGAAGTTCCATCCCTGGATCAGGAAGATTCCCTAGAGAAGGAAATGGTAAACCACTGTAGTACTCTTGCCTGGAAAATCCCATGGACAGAGGAGCCTGGTAGGCTACAGTCCATGCAGTTGCAAAGAGTCGGACATGATTGAGCAACTTCACTTTCTTTACCGTCTGAGTCGCCAGGGGAGCCTAGCAATCAATCAGGCTGGGGGCCAACAAGGCATTCCAGACTATGGCACAGTCAGCCTGCCATGACAGGGGGACCCAAGCAATTATCTTGGGGGAACCCTTAGGGCATATATTGGGTTGGCCAAAAAGTTAGTTAGGTTTTGGTGTAAGATGTTATGGAAAAACCTGAACGGACATTTTGGCCAACACGATAGTTGGGGTGAGGAGCTGGGAGTGTACTGCTGGCATGCACAGAATATTTCCTACAGAAGGCCACCTCTCCAAGGTTGAGAAACATAACTAACCCACCACAGACATAAAAATACCGATAGCAACCTTGACCAAATGAGGCGGCAGAGGAATAAGTTCCAGGTGAAAAAACCCTGGAAGATAAAAAGATAAAACCCTCAAAGAAGAACTAAGTGAAGTGGATATAGACAGTTTACCTGAGAAAGACTTCAGAGTAATGATTGTAAGGATGACGAAAAACTCAGGAGACTGGATGCACAGTGCACAATGTTAGAAGTTTTCTAAAAGAGTTGGAAATTATGAAGAACAACCAGAGATAAAGAACGCTGCTGTTGTTCTGTCCCTAAGTGACTCATTGCAACCTCATGGACTGCAGCAAGCCAGGCTTCCCTGTCCTTCTGTGTCCCTCTGAGTTTGCTCAAGCTCATGTCCTTTGAGTTGGTGATGCCATCCAACCATCTTCTCCTCTGCTGCCCCCTCTTCCTCCTGCCCTCAATCTTTCCCAGCATCAGGATCTTTTCCAATGAGTCAGCTCTTTACATCAGGCAGCCAGATTATTGGAGCTTTAGCTTCAGCATCAGTTCTTCCAACAAATATTCAGGGTTGAGCTCCTTTGGGATTGACTGGTTTGAGCTCCTTGCTGTCCAAGGACTCTCAAGAGTCTTCTCAAGGATCCCAATTCAAAAGCATCAGTTCTTCAGTGCTCAGCCTTCTTTATGGTCCAACATTCACATCCATACATGACTACTGGAAAAACCTTAGCTTTGACTATACAGACCTTTGTCAGCAAGGTGATGTCTCTACTTTTTAGTGCACTATCTAGGTTTGTCAAGAATACAGTCATTGAAGTGAAAAATACACTAGAAGAAATCAACAGGAGATGGCAGAGAAGGGCAAACTAACTACAGCTCCACTGCCTGTGTGTGTTTTAATGAAGTTCTATTACAAAATAACTCTGCTTATTTGTTTAAAAATTGCCTACAGCTATTTTGTACTGTACAACAGAGTTGAACAGTTTATTACAGAGAACTTTTGACCCACAAAGCCAAAAACATTTACAATCTGTTTTTTTTTTTTTTTTTTTTTTTTTTT
>SJYA01001024.1:114480-274530 GCA_006410615.1 Neotragus moschatus
CTTAAATGTTCTACATCTTTTTTTTTTTTTTTTTTTTTTTTTTTTTTACAGGAAACATTTGTTGACCTCTGTATATAGTTTCTATAAGAATTCCGTTTCCCACATGGTTCTTCCTTCCTGGCTGAACCCTTACTGATACAGCACCTGTATCAGTGGACATATAGAGAAGAAGGTTAATAATTGATTTAGTAGTTCTTAGTTGGCTTCCCAGTAAGCACCTCTGAAAAAAATTAGAGAAGCCAAGAGTGCAATGAACACTTGGAGAGGGTATTTTGTTGCAGAAAATTGGAGGACTATAGCATTTTCCCTTGCCTATGGTTTCCCTAGCCACTTACAACATTCACACACTTCATAAGCAGGAGACAGATATATTCCTACCAAATCCAGCCTAGTCCCTGAATGGGATGGAGATAAGAGGCAATTTAAGAAAACCACCTTGAATTTGAGACTGAAGACTCATAACAGACTCAGAGGGCAACAGACTGCCTGATACCACCAATGGCAGCAAATAGATGGTTGTTTTTGGAAAATAACTGTACTCCGAGTCAACTTCTATAGCATGGCTCTCAGGTAAACACAGAATTATTGCTATTATTTACTCCTAGCTTTATATCTTATGTCATTGGTAACTCTGACTTCTTTGTTGTTTAGTCACTAAGTGGTGTCTCACTCTTTTGCAACCCTGTGGACTGTGGTCCACCAGGCTTCTCTGTACTGTAGTCCACCAGGCTTCTTGCCTGGGAAATACCATCCCATTGTATGGGATTTCCCAGGCAAGAATACTGGAATGAGTTGCCACTTCCTTCCTCAGGAGATCATCCCCAACCAGGGACTCAACGCCCAACTTCTGTATTGGCAAGCAGAATTTATGACTGAGCCCATCTAAAACTTCTAGAAAACTAAATAATCTTCAACTATGAAGAGGAGGAAAGAGACAAAGGATCAATAACTTGGATTTTTATATATATATATTTTGCATTTCAACATTTAGTTATGAAGTTGTTTGGTTTTTTTATTCCCAACATTTTTTTCTTCCCTTTCTCTTACATGTTCTATGTTTTTTTCTTTTGTTCAACCAAATATATGTCATGCTGAGATTATCACAGAATAAAACACTTTTAATTTTAGACTTGTTTCTGCCTAATTGCCTGGGCAAATGATGTTCTTTTGTTTTTTTCACTTTTTATTGACATAATTACTGATTAACAAGAGCAACTGAATTATGTCAGGTTCAATGAATTAGATGTGTGAGTCAATTTAGATGTAAAGAGTTGTTAATTGCTATCTAATTAAAAACAAAAGCCTCTGAACACTCTTACAATGATTATACTCCCACCCCTCTCAGTGGTATGCAATGCCTTAGTAGAGAAAACTAAAATTTTGAAATGAAGCGAATGTCAAGTGACATTTTTGTAATTCTTGGGACTACCAGTTAAGACATGCATGCATATAGCCATAGCAAGCCAAAATCTAAGAAAGGAAAGAATGGGCTGAAAGTGTGGATTTCCTAATTTTATAAACTGAAAGAGGGCAGGAGCTGTGTATGACACTCACATGATACACACTAGCAAGAGGCTCAGTAATGACTCCTGGTCAACAATGTGCCCTACAGGGTCTTTATGGACATTCTTTATGTGAAATAATGCATCAAGAATTACTGAATACCAAGTACACAGTAAGGGCTTCCCAGGTGGCTCAGTGGTAAAGAATCTGCCTGCCAGTGTAGGGGCTGCAGGTTCAATCCTGGGTTAGGAATATCCCCTAGAGAAAGAAATGGCAACCCACTGTAGTATTCTTGCCTGGAAAATCCCATGGACAGAGGAGTCTGGCAGGCTATGGTCCATGGGGTTGCAAAGAATCGGACATGACTGAGCAATGAGCACTGAGCACAAGTTCATCAGTCAGTCAGTTCAGTCACTCAGTCATGTCCGACTCTTTGCAACCCCATGAATCACAGCACACCAGGCCTCCCTATCCATCACCAACTCCCGGAGTTCACTCAGACTCATGCCCATCGAGTCTGTGATGCCATCCAGCCATCTCATCCTCTGTCGTCCCCTTCTCCTCCTGCCCTCAATCCCTCCCAGCACCAAAGTCTTTTCCAGCGAGTCAACTCTTCACATGAGGTGGCCAAAGTACTGAAGTTTCAGCTTCAGCATCATTCCTTCCAAAGAAATCCCAGGGCTGATCTCCTTCAGAATAGACTGGTTGGATCTCCTTGCTGTCCAAGGGACTCTCAAGAGTCGTCTCCAACACCACAGTTCAAAAGCATCAGTTCTTTGGTGCTCAGCCTTTTTCGCAGTCCAACTCTCACATCCATACATGATAATAAGTGTAAAATAAATGTCTTTTTCTTGGTATCACCTATTATGTTCTTGGTGACAAAATTTCAACCATTGCTCTCTACTGAAGGCAGAAAGTATTAAAAAAAATAGTCCACGAACTAGCTTAGACAAGATACAAATATTTAGACACTCTTTGTCTTGCAATGTGCAGAAAGTTTTAGTTCTTTAAAACCCTCAGAGTCTTCTAATAGTTCTGATGGTCTGGTGCATGGATGTCATTAACAGCTCTATTTCTGTCAGTCTAACAGTAGGCAGGTACATTGAATAGCTAAAGCTATTCTTGCTATCTGTAGTGTTCTACTGAGGCCTCAGCATGTGAGTTGATAAATTGACCACTGAAAAATAGATCTTAATTAGGTAAAAGCATTCTAGAAATTCAGATATAGAAAAATAAGCTACATATATCTACATGGTTTTTTTTCTGATTTTTCCCTGATTATAAGAAAATAACCTCATGTCTATTTATTTGAACATTTAAAACTCTGTAACAAAGAGAAAATTTAAATAGATGGTTATATTAGTTCTGTTTAGTATTCAAAATACAATCACATTACTTAAATAGTCTGCAATTCTTCAAAAATAGATCCTCTTAAAGGTGTTTGACAGAAAACCACAAAATTCTGTAAAGCAATTATCCTTCAATTAAAAAAGTAGTGTGGCAAAAACAACCAAATAAAGAAAGATGTTTTTGAAGAATATTAACACCTTATTGATAATGCAGAAAAAATAGCAAAGTTGTTGTTGGTAGAGACCCAGCTGAATATAAATAGTGTAAGATGACACAGGGTTTATAAAAGTTATGTTTGGTATGAGAACACAAAAGTATATATTTTAAATGACTAAAATGTTGATGAACTTTGAAATGCATATTTAATGATAAGAAAGTTAGTAAGTATTTTTATAAGTCTGTAATTTCCTTATAAATATTCTTAGACATACTAGGAGAAAAAAGGAAATAAGTTTAAAAATATATAATATTAATAGACTGTTAGACACCATCAGAAACACCTGTAGCAGTTGAGAGGCTATTTCAGGCTAATATTTCAGTGGTGTCCATGAGTATTTTGATGTGTGGGTGTGCTCTGAAGGTAGTTCAGTTTTTAACACTAACCTCTGAGCTTTGAAAAATATGAGTTGTGGTCCACACATCAGCTTGTTAGAACTATGTTTAAGACCCACTATAAAGTCTGTGAATTGCTTTGAGAAATGCCTTGCTGTTTGCTGCTGTGGCTAATGCACTGGAAAGAAAAATTCAAATAACATTCAAAAATTTTCCATGGCCCTTGGTGTTTCTCCTGGAAAGATAGCTAATATGATTTCTACTGCTTTCAACTTACAGATATTGTTTCAGAAGTAGACAGACTTGGCTAAAAATATAATTGAGGAAAAGTTAAACCAAAACTTGAAATTTTGCTGTTTTTCTTTTTTCACTGCTAGGATTTAAGCATTAGTAAATTCTCTTATTTAGGTAATTTTTATTCAGTTATGACAAGTGAAAAGCCCTCTAAAGGATCTAGAAGAATCAGAAAAATACATTAACTTTCTGAATAACAAATTAAAAAGAGTTTGAGATTTTTCCCTAGGCTGAAGATAAAAGGGCATTTGTTTGCTTTCTGGAAGCAGGTGTCTAGGACTGGATGAGAGAAAATGAAGGGAATGAATAGGGAAGGTTAGAGCAGTTCCCATCAGTTGAGGTTAAAATAAATTTCCTGAAGAAAACCTCTTATTATGGTAGGTATGGCTGGGGGTACTGTAAGAAAAATGCGATATAGCATTCAGTTTAAGGTTGTTTCCATCTCTAGCTCTAATGCAATTCCCAACATCATCCCAGATTAAACACCTAACATAAGTGTACTTTGAAACTTAGGCCAAGAAGACTAAAGGAATAGAGAATTTAGTGAGAGCCAGAATCAGGAACAAGAAGGAACCAGATGTCCCATTTCATCACTTTTCCCACATGCTTGCACACATAAATAAGTTAGTATTCTTAACACAAACCTAATGTCTGGATTTGTTCCTTCAGAAATACTAAAATATTTTGATTCCTAAGAATAATTTTAGGTTGTTTGTGCTTAAATTCTAATTTCATATTTGATATTGTCAAACTTTATAATAAACAGGTATGTGGTTTAGCCAGCAAAATCAAGTTTATTCAGGGGTAGCAGAGGAATGGGCTTCCTAGGTGGTGATAGCAGTAAAGAACCTGCCTGCCAGTGCAGAAGACCCAGGAGACATGAGTTCCATACCTTGGTCAGGAAGTTCCCCTGGAAGAAGGCATGGCAACCTACTCCAGTATTCTTTCCTAGAGAATCCCATGAACAGAGGCGCCTGGTGGGCTACAGTCCACAGCATTTCAAAGAGTCAGACACAACTGAAGAAATTACACACACACACACACACACACACACACGCGCGCGCGCGCACACACACACACACACACACACAGACAGCAGAGGAATCACAATTTGAGACAAACTCTGGTTCACTGTAAGCAAGTCTGGAACACAAAAAGGGAGAGCATTCTTTTGCAGAGGAAAGGAGGAAATTGGACTGTTTTGAGTGAAAGTTTACAGGACTTTGAAGAGCAAGCCTTTGTGGGTGTGGCAGCTTCTCATTGGCTGAGTTGCAGCAGTTTTTTCATAGGCTAGATTGTTGCTAAACAAGGAGAAAATCTTACTTCTTCCTGCTGGGATCTGTAAAATAAGATTCTTCCCACTGGGGAATGTAAAACAAGCTGCCACAGGTGGTACAAGTGGTGTATTTGTGGTAAATGCTTCAGCGCTCTTGGAGGCTTTCTGACTCCATTCTGAATGGGGCTTTCCTTTATCCGTTTCATATAAATTTGATATTTAACTTAATATTTGATAATTCTACTGCAGTTCCGATATTGTATTTTCAACATTCAATACTCTGTGCTTCAAAAATTTATAGTTTTTCATTATCCATAAAATATCTATATTTTATTAATGCAAATGGGGAAACTGCTTGCTTCAGACTAAAATAAATCAATAACTCAAGAACTGAATCCATAACTTAAGAACTGATAATAGACTATATAGACTTTGCATTTAGACTTGAATTCAAATTTGACCTTTGTTGTTTAATTTCTGTATGATGATGAATAAGAATATTTTGAACTTTCAGTCTTTTCATTTGTAAAATAGGGATAATCATACATGAATTTCAGAGTTGCTGGAATTATTATTAAGTGAAATAATAAGTGCAAACCAACTAACATGTGACTCAATAAATTTTTAACTGTTAGTAGAATATTCTGGTCTGTATAATAGGAATAATAATAACAATGATAATAATAATGTTACAATTACAATAATAATATTATTATTGTAATTTTTACCAATTTGTTTGAGTCATCTTTAAGCTCAGATAGGACAGGAAGTTTTGCTTGTTTTTTCCTTTGTGTATCATTAGTAGGAGATTGAATTTTGGGAAGGAGGTTTCCTCTTAATATAATTTCTTGAATTTGCTTGCACAGTGTAATAAAATGCCATCTGAACAAAAAGGTAGTTATGCTATAATTGACACATAAGGAGCAGTGAATTGAAAGTGATGAAGACTTCAGAAATTTCCTAAGTGTTTGTTAAATAACTACTGCCAAGAAGATGGTTTACTTTTGGGCTATTATCACTTTCAACCAGCTAGAGAGAACTCAGGGTCTTTTCATAGCTTCATATGAGATAAATGATTCTATTTTCTT
This sequence comes from Neotragus moschatus, assembly GCA_006410615.1. Classification (NCBI taxonomy): domain Eukaryota; kingdom Metazoa; phylum Chordata; class Mammalia; order Artiodactyla; family Bovidae; genus Neotragus; species Neotragus moschatus. The sequence continues at coordinate 120,544 of SJYA01001024.1, forward strand.
GTCATGACAGTATCCAGTTGCTAAAATATAATTACTTGAAAACAGTTTTCAAGAGCTAATTTTCTATAGAGGAAGAAGAAATATCTGTGCTATTTCCACTCATTTACACATTAAGTAATGAAGTTCCATTAAGAAAGATAAAACAAATAGTTTGTCATAAAAATCTGTCTTTGTCTGGTACATTACTTCATTTTAACAAATTTATTGGGATAATTCATATACCATTCAATTCACTGACTTCTGTACATTAATTCTTTTTTGAAGTCATTAATTTATTCATTCAATATTGTTTACCTACTAGTAATTCTTAATAAAGATAGGCTTAGTCACATGCAATCTAAGATTCCAAAAACAAGGTCAAAATAAGTATATTTATATTGAATACCAAATCTGTGAAAAGAACTAAAGGAAATAGAGCAGGTCCTCAAATGAAACCGATATTTACAACATATTTTTTTCCTTGAGGCAATAACATTAAAATTAGAGGAACTGGACATAGGTACATAAGAAAGATATTTACACAAGGCATTTAAACAGGTTTTATATATATATATATATATATATATATATATATGACAGAATAGATACCATAAGACAGTCAAGGACTAATAATCAAATACATGGCATAAAATTAAAATGATTTAGGGATTCAGAGGAAGAATATATATTTCACACTAGGTCAGTCAATGACAATTTCCAAGATGAAATAACATTTATGTTGTGACTTTAAAGAAGGCAGAGCAGAAGAGAAATAAATATCCTTGGATAAAGATGAAGGAAGGAGTGAAAACACGACCAAAAGCAAAGGAATGGCAAACCATAACACATCCACCAGGAATAATGTGTGAAAAAAGTCAGCTGGAGTGGAATGCCCCTCTTGAGGAGAACTGTACCTATCCAACCGATATGCTCATGAGTAAGGTTGTTAGGAGTTTCACAAAGCCACAAGGTATGTAGCATACTATTCATAAATATTATATTTTTACAGGAGAAATTAATTGAAAATATGATTTTTTATTCTGAAAAATTCAGATATATTATGAGGTAAAAATTTATAAGTCATTCTAAGTTCAGCTACTTCCCCAAATTTCATGGGTATGGGCTCATTCTCCTTAACCGTGAGTCCCTTAGTGATATAACCTGAGTACTGAGAATTGAAGATAAGGCTCATGAGACCCATTGGGTATTGTTTGCCAAAGAAATTAAATGACAGATTAGTGAGTTTGGAGTTCAATTGGTAAGAATGAGAAGCCTTTGAAGAATGCTAAAGAGTGGAAAACCCCAAAATACACTATTTTAGGAAATTACTACCTATACTGCAATAATTACAACTTAATATACAGGATGAGAAAGAATTTACAGGATGGATGAATGAAGAGTAATTATAGGCTGAGACCAACTTAGAAAATGTAAACTCAAAGGATTTGTTAACAGAATTGCCTTGTTTTGAGAGTCAGTTCTATAATGTGATTCATAAGAACTGTCTAGGGTTCCTTCTTGATTATTCTTGAAGATTAAAAAGATTATTTCATTGGGTCCCTCAATTACTAATCTAAAATCTGAAAATAGTTTATAGTAAAAGAGAAAACCTATGAAGTTTTGACTTTAAGGGGATACAAAGAGACAGTAAGTTATAGTGGCATGTCATTTCTAAACTGTACTAATTAAACAGAGCAAAACCCTATGGTCCTTCTCCACTATGTCCTCAGCCTGTCTTTAGTTTGTAGAAAAACTTTAGCCAAAGAGGAAGTTTAACCAAAGAAGCGAGAAAATGTAGAAGCAAAGAATAACAGGACAAAACTATAATAACTGAATCAGTAAGAAAAATGAAAGACCTTTAGTTCCTTTTCAAGGGCTATAGATAATAGTCTGAGCCTTTATCTGTGAGCTCTCTTGCAGATACTGAAACCCTCACCAGGTAGAAGAAGTTAATTCCAAGAATTGGCCCCAAGGAAATAGGAACAAACCAACCCTGGAAGTGAAGATTAACTGTACTTAAAGCAATCAAGATAGTGCAGGTCAGACCACCCCATAACCAACTTCAAGATGACTGTCAGAACTCACAGTGCTCTTTCTCCATGTTCAGTTCAGTTCCGTCGCTCAGTCGTGTCCGACTCCTTGTGACCCCATGAATCACAGCATGCCAGGCCTCCCTGTCCATCACCATCTCCTGGAGTTCACTCAGACTCACTTTCATCGAGTCAGTGATGCAATCCAGCCATCTCATCCTCTGTCATCCCCTTCTCCTCCTGCCCCCAATCCCTNTTTTCCAAATTTGCTGGCATATTGAGTACAGCACTTTTACAGCATCATCTTTTAGGATTTGAAATAGCTCAACTGGAGTTCTATCACCTCCACCAGCTTTGTTGGTAGTGATGCTTCCCAAGGCCCACTTGACTTCACATTTCAGGATGGCTCTATGTGAGTGATCATACCATTGTGGTTATCTGGGTTATGAAGATCTTTTTTTTATAGTTCTGTGTATTCTTGCCACCTCTTCTTAATATCTTCTGCTTCTGTTAGGTCTATACCATTTCTGGCCTTTATTGAGCCCATCTTTGCATGAAATGTTCCCTTGGCATCTCTAATTTTCTTGAAGAGATCACTAGTCTTTCCCATTCTATTATTTTCCTCTATTTCTTTGCATTGATCACTGAGGAAGCTTTCTTATCTCTCCTTGCTATTCTTTGGAACTCTGCATTCAAATGGGTGTCTCTTTCCTTTTCTTCTTTGCCTTTTGCTTCTCTTCTTTTCTCACCTATTTGTAAGTCCTCCTCAAACAACCATTTTGCCTTTTTACATTTCTTTTTCTTGGGGATGGTCTTGATCACTTCCTTCTGTATAATGTTATGAACCTTTGTCCATAGTTCTTCAGGCACTCTGTCTATTAGATCTAATCTCTTGAATCTATTTGTCACTTTCACTGTATAATCCTATAATTATATGATTTAGGTCATACCTGAATGGTCTAGTAGTTTTCCCTACTTTCTTCAATTTAAGTCTGAATTTGGCAATATGGAGTTCATGATCTGAGCCACAGTCAGCTCCCAGTCTTGTTTTTGCTGACTCTATAGAGCAGGCAATGGCATCCCACTCCAGTACTCTTGCCTGGAAAATCCCATGGACGGGGGAGCCCGGTGGGCTGCTGTTTATGGGATCTCACAGAGTCGGACACGACTGAGTGCTTTCACTTTCACTTTTCACTTTCATGCACTGGAGAAGGAAATGGCAACCCACTGCAGTGTTCTTGCCTGGAGAATCCCAGGGACGGGGGAGGCTGGTAGGCTGCCGTCTATGGGGTCGTACAGTGTCAGACACGACTGAGGCGACTTAGCGGCAGCAGCAGCAGCAGCAGCAGAGCTTCTCCATCTTTGGCTGCAAAGAATATAATCAGTCTGATTTTGGTATTGGCCATCTGGTGAGGTCCATGTGTAGAGTCTTCTCTTGTGTTGGAAGAGGGTGTTACTATGACCAGTGAGTTCTCTTGGCAAAACTCTGTTAGCCTTTGATCTGCTTTATTTTGTACTCCAAGGCCAAATTTGCCTGTTACTCCAGGTATCCCTATGATGAAAGGACATCATTTTGGGGTGTTAGTTCTAGAGGTTTTATAGGTCTTCATAGAACCGTTCAACTTCAGCTTCTTCAGCATTAGTGGTTGGGGCATCAACTTGGATTACTGTGATACTGAATGCTTTGCTTTAGAAACGAACAGAAATTATTCTGTTGTTTTTGAGACTGCACCCAAGTGCTGCATTTTGGACCCCTTTGTTTACTATAATAGCTACTGCATTTCTTCTAAGGGATTCTTGCCTACAGTAGTAGATACAATGGTCATCTAGTTAAATTCACCCATTCCAGTCCATTTTACTTCACCGAGTCCTAAAATGTTGATGGTCACTCTTGCCATCTCCTGTTTGACCACTTCCAATTTGCCTTGATTCATGGACCTAACATTCCAGGTTCGTATGCAATATTGCTCTTTACAGCATTGGACTTTACTTCTATCACCTGTCACATCCACGACTGGGTATTGTTTTTGCTTTGGCTCTGTCTCTTCATTCTTTATGGAGTTATTTCTCCACTGATCTCCTATAGCATATTGGGCACCTACCGACCTGGGGAGTTCACCTTTCAGTGTTCTATCTTTTTACCTTTTCATGCAGTTCATGGGGTTCTCAAGACAAGAATACTATAAGTAGTTTGTCATTCCCTTCTCCAGTGGACCACATTTTATCAGAACTCTCCGCCATGACCCATCCCTCTTGGGTGGCCCTGTGTGGCATGGCTCATACTATCATCAAGTTAGACAAGGCTGTGGTCCATGTGATCAGTTTGATTAGTTTTCTGTGACTGTGGTTTTCATTCTGTCTGACCTCTGATGGAGAAGGATAAGAGGCTTAGGGAAGCTTCCTGACAGGGACTGACAGAGGGGGAAGCTGGGTCTTGTTCTGATCAGCAGAGCCATGCTCAGTAAATTTTTAATCCCAATTTCCTGTTGATGGGCGGGGCTGTGTTCCTTCCCTGTTGTTTGACCTGAGGCCAAACTATGGTGGAGGTAATGAAGATAATGGCGACCTCCTTCAAAAGGTCCTATGTATGCACTGCTGCACTCAGTGCCCCCAACCCTGCAACAGGCCACCGTTGACCCACACCTCTGCCAGAGACACTTGGATACCAAAGGGCAGGTCTGATCAATCTCTTGTAGTGTTGCTGCTCCTTTCTCCTGGGTCCTGGTGCACATGAGGTTCTGTTTGTGCCCTCCAAGAGTCTGTTTCCCAAGTCTCATGTAAGTTCTGGTGACTCTATGGTGGGGTTAATAGTGACCTCCTCCAAGAGGGCTTGTGCCATACCCAGGTCTGCTGTACCCAGAGCCCCTGTCCCTGCGACAGGCCAGTGCACACCTGTACCTTTGCAGGAGACACTCAAACACAGGTCGGGCTCTTTGTGGGGTCTCCGGGTCTTGGTGCACACAAGGTTTGTTTGAGTCTTCTGAGCATCTCTGGCGGGTAAGGGGTTTGATTTTAAGCATGATTTCACCCCTCCTACAATCTTGCTGTGGCTTTTCCTTTACCTTTGGATGTGCAGTATCTTTTTTTGGTGGGCTCCAAAATCACTGCAGATGGTGACTGAAGCCATGAAATTAAAAGACGCTTACTCCTTAGAAGAAAAGTTATGACCAACCTAGACAGCATATTCAAAAGCAGAGCCATTACTTTGCCAATTAAGGTCCGTCTAGTCAAGGCTATGGTTTTTCCAGTAGTCGTGTATGGATGTGAGAGTTGGATTGTAAAGAAGGCTGAGTGCCAAAGAATTGATGCTTTTGAACTGTGGTGTTGGAGAAGACTCTTGAGAGTCGCTTGGACTGCAAGGAGATCCAACCAGTCCATTGTGAAGGAGATCGGCCCTGGGATTTCTTTGGAAGGAATGATGCGAAAGCTGAAACTCCAGTACTTTGGCCACCTCATGTGAAGAGTTGACTCATTGGAAAAGACTCTGATGCTGGGAGGGATTGGAGGCAGGAGGAGAAGGGGACGACTGAGGATGAGATGGCTGGATGGCATCACTGACTGGATGGACGTGAGTCTGAGTAAACTCCGGGAGTTGTTGATGGACAGGGAGGCCTGGCGTGCTGCAATTCATGGGGTCGCAAAGAGTCGGACATGACTGAGTGACTGAACTGAACCGATCATCTACAGTTGATGGCTGTTCAGCAGCAAGTTGTAGTTTTGGAGTTCCAGCAGGAGAAGATGAGCGCATGTCCTTCTACTCCACCATCTTATGCCACAAAAAAAGGTTGACTGCCTCACCAAGAAGGAAACATCTGAATAAATACATGAGGAAGTAAAGAGCAAGCACTGTGGATATAGTGGGCTGCCTTTTCCAGGAGGAGGGAAGAGACAAGCAGTGAGAGTGTATCTGGTATAGACAAGGAAGAGGAAAGAGATCAGTAGGGAATAAGCAAAGGGAAGAGACATAGCACACGATAAAACCAGTGAGGTCATATGAGGCCAGACCTGCCAGAGCTTGTAATCATTGCAAATACTTCAGTTTTACTCTGACTGAACTGAGGACCCAATGGAGGGACGTGGGCAACAAAAATGGACTGTGGGGAGTAATGACGGAAGCAAGGACAGCAGTAACAATGCTGATGCAATAATTCTAGCAAGAAATAATGGCCACTGCTTGGGAAAAAAACATCTGGCAGTTCCTTAAAAGGTTAAACAAAGTTACTCTACTATCCCGTGACCCAGTAGCTGCATTCTTAGGTACACCCCCAAGAGAAAGGAAAAGAAATGTTTGCACAAAACATAAATATTTATGGCATCATTATTCCTAAGAGCCAAAAGGTAGAAATAACTGAAATATCTATCAACTGAGGAAATGTTAAAAAAGTGTGCTATACCCATACAATAATAATGAAATGTTATTGAGTTATGAAAAAGAATAAAGTACTGATACAACCTACAACATAATAAACCTTGAAAGCATCATATTATGTGAAAGGAGCTGGTCAGAAAAGACCACATCAAGTACAATACCATTTATGAGAAGTCCAGAACAGATAATTCCATACACATGCAAAGTAGATTAGTGATTGCTAGGGACCAGGGGAAAGAGGGACTGGAGAGTGACTGTTAATTTTTTTTTGGGGGGGGGGAGGGGGTGACTAAATATTCCAAAATTAACTGTGGGGATATATGTACAACTATTCAAATAGAATAAAAACCATTGAGCTGTAGACTTTAAATGGATAAACTGCATGGTACAAGAATTATATTTCAATACAGCTGTTAATAAAAACAATAAATGATGGAGTTTGGTCTAGCGAGGTGGTGATGTGCTTAGAAGGCAGAGCTAGCAGAATTTGGTGAAGATTGGATGAGTTATAGGAAAGTAAATTGAGTCAAGGATATGCGACTGACACTAAATGGGGGTGAGGGAGAATGCAGGATAAATTTAGGGAAGAAAACCAGGAACTTTCTTTTGAATGTGTTAAGTTTGTGATGCCAAGGAGACAGTCAATATGTAATTGGAGATATGAGTCTGGGGTCCAGAAAAGAGCTGGGCTGAAATTTTACATTTGGGAGTTATTAGTATATGAATGGTGGTTAATCAGAGTCATCAGTTACCTCCAGGTAGCCAGTCTTCACCTTCTCAATAGCCCTGGGCAGTACTGACCACTGTCTTCATCTATAATTTTCCCTTTCTAACTTTCAGTAGAGAAAATTTGTCCTTCCTTCCTGTCTCACCCAATCAGTTTAATTTGCTCATTGCCTTCCACCTAATCTTCAATTCAGAGGTGTTCAGATTTTTCTCTCGTGTTGTTTCCTTCATGATATTGTATATTCACTATGAGAGTACATCCACATTCTAACTTCAATTACCTCAAATACATAAACTCACAAGTGAGCTTCAGATCCTTTACATAATGATTAAATGTGTATAAAAAGCATCTCAAATTCAGCCTGTGCAATATTGAACTCATCCTCTCTACCTCCACTCCCAATCCAAAACCAGTTCTCTTTCAATATCCCTTATTTCAATGAATGAATTATGTATTTGTGTAAACCACATGCTATCCTTGGTATCTCTTACCCCAGCATATATAATCTATCATCAAATTCTGAAATATTCTCAAAATGTCTCTATTTTTACTGGTGAGCAAGGCAAAGACATTTCTACTCTATAATTTTTCACACAATCCATACTGATAACCAGCCTTTCCACCATTCATATGTCCTGGAGACAGACTAATTGCAGAATATCGTGCATTTAAAAAAGGGGATGGTGGGGAGTGTGGGTTCCTTATACATGTTGAAGATTTTTCCTCCTCTACAACTTTCCTTTGCAGTTTTCCTACTGTGTGTCTGTTTTAAATCCATATCATTCTACCAGTTATTGCCAGACTAATTCTCTTAACATGTAGCTGCATTCATTTCCAGTTCAAAAACCAAAACAGCATTTTGCCTAGGAATTTAAAAGCAAACTCCTAATACTAGCATTATAGGTCCATCAAGACAAAGTCCAAATGCTTCCTCTATATGTCCCAGTGTTATGGGTTGAATAGTGCTCCCTCCAATTAATGTCCTTCCTAGAACCTCAGAATGTGACCTTATATGAAAAAAGAGTCTTCGAAGATATAATCAAATTAAGCTGAAGTCATCAGTTTGGGCTCTAATCCAAATGCTTGGTGTCCTAATAAGAAGAGATTTGGAATCAACTCACAGAGAGAATACCATGTGACAAGAAGAGCAGAGAAGAGAAGAGAAGGATGCAACTCTAGGCCAAGAAATGCCAAACAATGGTGGCTTCCTCTAGAAGCTATGATGAGGCCAACAAGTCACAGAGGGAGCATGGCTTTCTGACATCTTAATTTTAGCCTTCTATCGTCCAGAACTATGAGAAAATAAACTTGCTATTTCAAGCCACCCAGTTGTGATATTTTGTAATGGTAGTCCTAGGAAACTAATACATCTTCTTACATTGAAAAATTCATTTTTCCCTTGAATCTGCATTCTGTGTGTGTTTTTAATTCAAGTGTAATTCATACACTATAACATTTATCCTTTTAAGAATATAATTTAGCGGTTTTCACAAGGTTGTACAACAATACCACTATCTAATTTTAGGACATTTTCTTCAGCTGTAAACTAAATCACATCCTGTTAGAAATATTGTTCCCTGATGCCCCCTCCTCTCAGCCCTTTCAACCACACATCTTTCTCTATGAAACTGCCTCTTCTAGACTGGACTAATTTTATTTGTTCCATGTCTTTTTCTCATATATGCTCCCTGCTACCCCTATTTGTGCATTGTAGCTCTTGTCATTCACCTAGTTAATAAATTGGTTTCCTCTGTATCCCTGTTTCCAGTACATGTTAAGCATTTATAATATGCTTTTTGAATGAAAACATGAATCAATAAATGGCCATTTCAATGACCATCCTCTTTCTATCATCTGTCTTTTCTCATTTTGTTCAAATCTATGTTTCTAATGCATATGATTCTCCTTAGAATCAGATTGGTTTTGATGTATGAATTTTAAACACGCAATAATGTGTGCTACAATATTCAGAGGACAAATTTATTGAAGAAACTACTCTGCAAATAGCACTGAGCAAGACTCTTTCCTGGGGAAAATAATTACGGTAATGAAATAGACATAAGTGAATGGTAGAGTTTCTTGTGTTTTAAGGCCATCTGCACCCTCTACTTTAAAGATATTATAGTCTGAATGGGGGTGTCCAAGACTAGAAATGATGTGAAATACAAGAGATCAGTACATGGACTCAGTTCAAGTATGAATTGCTGATAGAAGACACATGATGCTGCTTGATATTGTAACTTGAAAAGAAGGAAACCATGAACCATCCCCATACATAAAGTTGTATCAGAACAGTGGAACTGGTACCTGAATAGTTGTCATTTACTATTTTGTTGGCAAAACAAGTAGTTGTTGGCAAGTAGCTTAAATGTTGCAATATGAACAATTCATATTATTTGGAACAGCAGACATTGCTGTTTCCAATTAATTTTTTTTTTACCATATGTTTAGAAAGTAAAAGTGATATCCTAAATCAGCTAAAGCCAGCACAGCACATTGTGCTTCTCTGTTCAAAGACATCATATTAATAGAGATAGGACTGAATATGTATAGTACTGCATAGCAATATAATTTTTATATTAAAAAAATTAAAACACTCATGACTTAAGCATTATTATTGTCCCACATTGACAAATGAGGAAATGTCCTTGGTAACGTGAGCTGATTGGCTTATAAATCTATCAAGGGAGTACACGATAGGGAGGCAGGATACAAACCCACACCACTTTTCAAACTTTTAACTCACTATGTCCAGAATCCAAATGCTGAGCACATACAAATAGGCAAAGTTGCTCTGATGATGCTGATGTAATGAAAAATAATGGCAACAGTAAATCTATTGATTTATTTGTCTCTATTAAAAAAGCACTGTGAGGAGAGAGATTTAGTCTTGTTCGCTGCTGCATCCCAGCGCCTAGAACAGTCCCTGGCACACAAAACATCCATTACAATGTCTTTATAAATCAAAAAATAATACATCACATTTTCAAAGACATTTCACCAATATTCTTTCATTGTTGTCATAACAATTTATAAGATTTCTAATTCTGCTCCAATATTCTTATTACTCCCTATTGTATAGAAGATAACTTAAAATATCAGTGCTGAGATAGTACAAATAGGGGATATTAATCATCTAGACCGGTCCCATAATAAGTTCCCAGCCAATCTTACCTCAAGGATGACAAGTACTGACTGGAATACGTTGGCTTCTCTACGAATGGAAGCTGTTGAAAGGCATGTGAAGAGATTCACTGTTGAGGAAAACACACGTCTGTCAACATTAAAAAACAAAAAATGATATTAAAATTCTGAAATATGGGAGAAGGTTGGTTTCCCTTCATAAGGAAGGCAGTGTTGAAGGGTGTTGCCTGTTACAGCTACTATAATAAAATGCCTTCCTATCCTGGTTTTTTACATTTATTATGGGAGAATCAAAAAGTGAGTAACTGAGTTAAAAAAAAATGAGTATCTTATTTTGGGATAGAAAGGTAACAAGGTCCTGGGCTCTGAGGAAGTCTCCTCTCAAGAAGCTCAGTGGTTTTGAGGGGAGGAGATATGAGTAAACGGGATATAGCTCTGTTTACTTTCACCCAGGAAGTAGGGAAAGGGATTCTGCTGTCAAAACAATTTGAAAACCTCTGATATGAAGTATCAGTTCAGTTCAGTCGCTCAGTCGTGTCCGACTCTTTGCGACCCCATGAATCGCAGCACGCCAGGCCTCCCTGTCCATCACCAACTCCCGGAGTTCACTCAGACTCACACCCATCGAGTCAGTGATGCCATCCAGCCATCTCATCCTCGGTCGTCCCCTTCTCCTCCTGCCCCCAATCCCTCCCAGCATCAGAGTCTTTTCCAATGAGTCAACTCTCCGCATGAGGTGGCCAAAGTACTGGAGTTTCAGCTTTAGCATCATTCCTTCCAAAGAAATCCCAGGGCTGATCTCCTTCAGAATGGACTGGTTGGATCTCCTTGCAGTCCAAGGGACTCTCAAGAGTCTTCTCCAACACCACAGTTCAAAAGCATCAATTCTTCGGTGCTCAGCCTTCTTGACAGTCCAACTCTCACATCCATACATGACCACTGGAAAAACCATAGCCTTGACTAGATGGACCTTAGCTGGCAAAGTAATATCTCTGCTTTTGAATATGCTATCTAGGTTGGTCATAACTTTTCTTCCAAGGAGTAAGCGTCTTTTGATTTCGTGGCTGCAGTCACCATCTGCAGTGATTTTGGAGCCCAGAAAAATAAAGTCTGACACTGTTTCTACTGCTTCCCCGTCTATTTCCCATGGAGTGATGGGACTGGATGCCATGATCTTTGTTTTCCAAATGTTGCCATCTATATCCAGAAAAGATGAAGACTCTAATAAGAAGATACTTGCACCCCAGTGTTCATTGCAGCACTATTTACAATAGCCAAGACATAGAAGCAACCTAAATATCCATCGACAGAGGACTGGATAAGCAGGATGTGGTGCATAAACACAACGAAGTATGAGTCATAAAGAGGAATAAATAATGTGATTTTCAGCAACACGGATGGACCTAGAGATGATCATACTGAGTGAAGTAAGCCGGATAAAGACAAATATCACATGATATCATTTAAAGGTGGAATCTAAAAAATCACACAAATGAACTTATTTTCAAAATAGAAACAGACTCACAGACTTAGAAAACAACTTTATGTTACTAAAGGGGAAAGGGGGGTGAGGAGGGATAAATTTGGAGTTTGGGATTCAAAGATGCAAACAATTATATATAAAATTAACAACNAACCAGTCTGTTGTTCCATGTCCAGTTCTAACTGTTGCTTCCTGACCTGCATACAGATGTCTCAAGAGGGAGGCTAGGTGGTCTGGTATTCCCATCTCTTTCTCCATGTAGATCCCTCCTTCTGTCTATAAAAGCTCTTGACCTCTGATTGTCAGAGTTGTGGGGAATTGGCCTATGGACAGGCATCTGCCTTCTCCTCCCACACCACCCTGGTTGTTGACATCCAAAGCTCAGATGGTAAAAGTGTCTGCCTGCAATGCGGGAGACTCAGGTTCAGTCTCTGGATTGGGAATATTGCCTGGAGAAGGAACTGGCAATCCACTCCAGTATTCTTGCCTGGAGAATCCCACGGATGGAGGAGCATGGTAGGCTACATTCCATGGGGTCACAAAGAGTCAGACACAACTGAGCAACTTCACTTCAATTCACTTCACTTCACTTCCTTTCCACTAATCTTGTCACTTTATTGGCTTTTGAGGAGTGAGCAGCCGGACCCCACTTTCAGTTACACTCTTAGAAAATAATTACAAATTAGTAATCTGTGTTGATTTGTCTTCATCAGAAAGAAATACACTTTCCAAATAAATCTTATCAGAAGTTATTAAAAAATACATCTTATTTACCATAAGAAATTGAAATAGACACAATCATAAGCTATTCTAAATAGCAAGCTTTCTTAGAAAAATAGCAGTGATCTCAAAGGTGATAACGTTTTGGAAGACTGGTCTTGTTGGTAGAATATTTAATGAGCAGTTTAATTGTGGCTCCCTGGGGATAAAGAGGTCTTAGAATCGTAGAAACTATGATACAGTAACTAGCCAAGCCTCATTTCTGCCCAGCTGGATCTGTGCTTCAGCCACCTAAGCCTCCAGCTGTATTTAGTTCTCTCCATTTCTGTAGATGGTAAAACATTCCTACATAGGAAGTAGAGAAGAGACCATGAGAGTAAAACTCGTGGTGTTCCCCATCAGTCCTAGCCTCCTCTTGTAAGATATGTCTGTTATTTTGACCACAAAAGTAAGTGTCAGCTTCAAAGCTCTGTCCAATTCAAGGAACACTCCAATGGCAACCCTAGAAAGAAAATCGAGACTTTTCCTGGTCCTTTCCATCTCCCTAACCTCTCCACCTACATCTCTGGCAAGGATGGAAACTGAGATTGATGAGATGAAAGTGGAGATGTGTTAGAGCAAGTCAGCAAACAAAAAAGACAAGAGGCATCCTTAGTAGGCATTTGAAATTTTGTTTATTATATTCTATGGCTATGTTAATAACTGTGCTGCTTTTTATCATCAGAAAATGGTTAGAAAATATTAAGACTTCTTCCAAATTTTACCCAGGGACAATGGGGAAATTAGCCTTAACTAGTAAAATTAAATGGTCGGTAGTATACAGAAAACGAAGATCATGGCATCCGGTCCCATCACTTCATGGGAAATAAATGAGGAAACAGTGGAAACAGTGTCAGACTTTATTTTTTGGGGCTCCAAAATCACTGCAGATGGTGACTGCAGCCATGAAATTAAAAGACGCTTACTCCTTGGAAGAAAAGTTATGACCAACCTAGATAGCATATTCAAAAGCAGAGACATTACTTTGCCAACTAAGGTCCATCTAGTCAAGGCTATGGTTTTTCCTGAGGTCATGTATGGATGTGAGAGTTGGGCTGTGAAGAAGGCTGAGCGCTGAAGAATTGATGCTTTTGACCTGTGGTATTGGAGAAGCCTCTTGCAAGTCCCTTGGACTGCAAGGAGATCCAACCAGTCCATTCTGAAGGAGATCAGCCCTGGGATTTCTTTGGAAGGAATGATGCTAACGCTGAAACTCCAGTACTTTGGCCACCTCATGCGAAGAGTTGACTTACTGGAAAAGACCCTGATGCTGGGAGGGATTGGGGGCAGGAGGAGAAGGGGATGACAGAGGATGAGATGGCTGGATGGCATCACGGACTCGATGGACATGAGTCTGAGTGAACTTCAAGAGATGGTGATGGACAGGGAGGCCTGGAGTGCTGCAATTCATGGGAGCGCAAAGAGTCAGACACGACTGAGCAACTGAACTGAGCAGAACTGAGCAACTAACGCTTTCACTTTCATAATAGAGTCTAGAACTTCCTCAGTCATATCCATCTCATTGAACTTGATTGTGGCCCGTTTCCAACTTTCAAGTTGTCCACTCCCTCAGCTGTGTTGCTGACCCTCCACTCTTAGGAGACCCTTTCTCTGTTTCCCAACTTTTCCAGTTATTAGCTGTGGAGCCTGCATCAGGTCATTTAATATTTTTCTGTCTTACTTTCCTTATATGTGAAATTGAGATACAGCTAGTATCTACTTCATACTGAGATTAAATGACATACATAAAGCAATTACAACAGTTTCCAGCACAGAAGTGATATTAAAATACTCAAAGGTAATAAAGTTCTTAAAGTAACTTAAAAATGTAAGTATAATATTTAACTGTATCTTTGGTTATTCTACTCAAAGTCTTTATACCTAGAGGGTAAGGTTGTATGAGGTTAGTCACTTTCTTATATGAAGAGAACAATTCTAAGTATTTTTCTAAGTGAAACATTTTTCACTTCAATAGAAGCCATAACCTCCTTGAAAATAGTGTTACTATTCTTCACAAGACATTTATGGAAAATATAAAGTGAAAGTACTGGTAGGAGATAGACTGAAATATTAGACTGTGCATTTCTGGATATAAGGATAGGAAAAGTCATTCAATTCTCTGTGCATATTGTATTTGATAGCTAAAACCTGAATTACTTTCTTTGAAATCTTACTCATTTTCATGACTTAGTAATAATTTCAAGGAAATTAAGGGGCTTAATTGAAGGAGGTCTGGAATACTGAAGGTGACTCCTTAGGAAGCGTCTTCTGGCATTAGCTGCTCACTCTCTGGCCTGGAGTAATAGATGAGGTCTCCAAGTTAGGTTTTGTAGTACCACCTATCCAGCAGAGTGAGTGTTCAATCCATGAAATATCTCCATTTTATATCTCAGCTTACCTGACATTTTCTAGGGAATCATACCTCCTTAATCCATAGAGTCTAGGTTTATTTATTATAAGCAAGTCTTAGGAATATCCTATTAAAACCTTTAAATAGATAAGGCCATAATCTTAGATAATAACATTACTTTACCTGGAGGTCTAGTTATTAGGTTCACAATAACGTTAGTATGAATCATCAGCCTTCTTTTCTTCTCTGAAGGCTTTCTCATGATGTTTGGGGGAAAAGTGGGCTACCAACCAGCTGCTTCAACACCTCCAATCAGTTCACTCTCTAACCTCAGTTAAAATTTCTTTGCCACAAGTTTCTGAAATTATTATTATATCACCACAGCCTTTAATATTTTAAACAAGAATAGTGCTTCTCGTACCTTGACGATCACCAATTTTTGAAATACCCGACGAGGAGTAGAAATAAGCCATGTTCACACTGAGCGACTTCATTTCCAATTTTCACTTTCATGTACTGGAGAAGGAAATGGCAGCCCATTCCAGTGTTCTTGCCTGGAGAATCCCGGGGATGGGGAAGCCTGGTGGGCTACTGTCTATGGGGTCGCACAGAGTTGGACAGGACTGAAGCGACTTAGCAGCAGCAGCAGCAGTAACAGTGAACATAACTCAAGATCTTTTGATGTGCTTCTGCAATCTCAATTGCTGATATCTTCAATTGTGTGTAGGTATTTGAAACTTCTCCCTTGGTGGTTCAGCTGGTAAAGAGCATGCCTGCCAATGTAGGAGACACAAGAGACACAGGTTCAGTCCCTGGGTTTGGAAGATCCCCTGGAGGAGGAAATGGCAACCCAGTCCAGTTATTCCTGCCCGGAGAATTCTATGGACAAAGGAGCCTGACAGGTTATGGTCCATGGAGTCATAAAGAGTCGCACATGACTAAAGCTACTTAGCACACATGCAAACTTCTTTATTCAGAGGAAAGAAGTCTAAGGGTTCTCTCCCAACACCAGCTATTAATCAGCACCAGATATGAGAGTGGTGTTAGTAAAGTTCCTCTTTCCCTCTCTGAGGCTTCTGAACTTTTTTTGATCTAAGGGAGTGCTGGAATCTCTCCTCAACCGGAACTTCTACAGAGGCTCTCTCTTCTGTGGGTATCTTCCCTTCAGCATCCTGCAGGTTTTCCCAGCTGTGTCTGAAGAGAGCTGGAACCAGTTCATGGGCTCCTACTGGTTCCAAAGCCCATATAAAGTTTGTCTGCCTATTAAGCAATGCCCAGGTGGGAGAGACTCCTCCTGAGTCCTTTGGCATTCAGTGCTGGACCCCAGAACTCCCACAGTGGCACTTTTGTTCATGAATGAATACCAGATTTTAGTTATTAAATGGGGGTGGAAAAAGGAAGGATATTTTGTACTTACATGATACTGCTGTCCTCTGGTGATGTATTTGAAATTGTTTTGAAAATTAAAATACTAGGCCATATTATTCTGTCTCTTGTAGTTTTTCACCCCCCGTTTAAGCATGTGTCTTTACAGCATTTCTGTTATTGCTGTTTTCTCTATCTCAAGTCAATGATTTTAGCAATCTAAGTTGTCATAACTGCTTATATTTAATTTAGTCAGTTCATAATTATTAAATTAGTTGCTTAATAACTGCAATATCTTTTAATGATAATCATCAGACTTTAGATAATCCAAAATAGATAGAAGTAAATACCAACACCTCCTGTCCTTAAGTCCTTGTGCAAATACACAGAGATAAAAAGGAAAATATGAAGAATACAGTAAAATTAATAATAACAATAATATTAGAGGCAATAGGGGAAAGGCCAAAGAGAGGAGGATGACAAAAATGAAGAGGGCTGGCCATGGTCAGCTTTGGTGTGTCTCACAGTCTAAGTAAACAGTGCTTGATGACAGTTGCCAACTTGGTCCATTTAATGAGTCTTTGATATAAGAATGAAGAATATAGACTCTTCTTTCAGATGGATAATTCTTTCTATAGTATGTGTGAAACACTATATTATAGTATATTTAAACCTAATAAATTAAAGTCTCTATGGATTCTTTCCCAACCAAAATTTGGGAGATACAACTATTTTGGGTAAAGTAACACCATTTATAGCCAGAAATGCAGGAGACTTACAGGAGACTTGGGTTTGATCCCTGGATCAGGAAGATCCCCTGGCATAGGAAATGGCAAACAATCCTAGTATTCTTACCTAGAGACAACCCATGGACAGAGAAGTGTGGCATGCTACAGTACATGGGGCTGCAAAAGAGTCAAACACGAGTGAGCAACTAAACAACAGTAGCAACATATGACTTATTACTATTGTGAACTTATAAGAGGAACTTAAGCTATGTCAAGTGGTTTTATTCTGTACAAATGAATTCAGATAATAATATGGAAGCATTTTTCCCAGATTATAAAAAATTCTGGAAATAGGAAAAAAGTTGAGAAATATAAATAAGTAAAAAAAGTGATATTATCCAACCATTCCATCTTCCAGAGTAATCTATCTACTGTCACTGTTTTGGCAAGTACAATTCAAAGAAGAAAAACATTTTAAATCATTTCTTCTCCTGACTTCTCTTCCTGAAGACCTAGATACTCTTCTTGATGAGTCTGAATAAATTGTCAAAACAGGATTGTAAATGGAACTCATGAAGTTTATCCTATTATTCCTATTTTTTCTCTCCAGAACTGAAGATGAAAAAGAAAGCTCACAACCAAGTATTTTATTCATCAGGTGTTTTTCCATGTAGATATAGAGAATATAAGACTAATTTTTGGTAAAATGGCTTATGTTTATAATTTATCTACTTAACATGTATGTTCTAACTAGTAACATTTAGACTTTCTGTTATTAAAAAGACATTACACGTTTTCAGTGAAGCATTTTGAAACTACTGAATCATCGGCATGTGTAAATTTGCCTTTCTCAAACTGACATACTCAAGTTTCTTACTCCTTATATTATTTCATCTAGAAATGAATATGATTCACAGAGTATCCTTCAAATAATTTTAGTTCTAAAGGCGTTCAACCAGGGATACATTTTATTTAAAGCTTTTTAATCAACTGTATGGAACTTTTAAGTGCCCAGTAAGAAAGATGCCCAAAGCATGAATAGCAAGGAGCAGTTGTCCCTGATGTATTACATTGAGATAAATCAGGATCTGACTTTTCTCCACTTCACTATAGTAATTCTATGAGTAATGATGTTGATCCCAAAGTCACATTATTATAGATTAATCTAATGGTCAAAGCTCTGACCTCATGTACAAAAATTTTATAATTGAATGTTAGGAGAAAATAACACTTAAAATGACAGACTCTTTCTTTAACTCACTGCATTGCATTTTGCATGCTATTTCCCAGTCCAGTTCAGTTCAGTCCAGTCGATCAGTCGTGTCCAACTCTTTGTGACCCTATGAATCGCAGCATGCCAGGCCTCCTTGTCCATCACCAACTCCCAGAGTTCACTCAGACTCATGTCCATCAAGTCGGTGATGCCATCCAGCCATCTCATCCTCTGTTGTCCCCTTCTCCTCCTGCTCCCAATCCCTCCCAGCATCAGGGTCTTTTCCAATGAGTCAACTCTTCACATGAGTTGGCCAAAGTATTGGAGTTTCAGCTTTAACATCAGTCCTCCCAATGAACACCCAGGACTGTTCTCCTTTAGGATGGACTGGTTGGATATCCTTGCTGTCCAAGGGACTCTCAGGAGTCTTCTCCAACACCACAGTTCAAAAGCATCAGTTCTTCAGTGCTCAGCTTTCTTCACAGTCCAAATCTCACATCCATACATGACCACTGGAAAAACCATAGCCTTGGTTAGGCAGACCTTTGTTAGCAAAGTAATGTCTCTGCTTTTCAATATGCTATCTAGGTTGGTCATAACTTTTCTTCCAAAGAGTAAGTAATTACTGCATTAATTTCATGGCTGCAGTTACCAGCTGCAGTGATTTTGGAGCCCCCAAAAATAAAGTCTGACACTGTTTCCACTGTTTCCCCATCTATTTTCCATGAAGTAATGGGACTAGATACCATGATCTTCATTTTCTGAATGTTGAGCTTTAAGACAACTTTTTCACTCTCCTCTTTCACTTTCATCAAGAGGCTTTTGAGTTCCTCTTCACTTTCTGCCATAAGGTAGTATCATCTGCATATCTGAGGTTATTGANGTTGAGCTTTAAGACAACTTTTTCACTCTCCTCTTTCACTTTCATCAAGAGGCTTTTGAGTTCCTCTTCACTTTCTGCCATAAGGTGGTGTCATCTGCATATCTGAGGTTATTGATATTTCTCCCAGCAATCTTGATTCCAGCTCATGCTTCTTCCAGCCCAGCGTTTCTCATGATGAACTCTGCATATAAGTTAAGTAAGCAGGGTGACAATATACAGCCTTGACGTACTCCTTTTCCTATTTGGAACTAGTCTGTTGTTCCATGTCCAATTCTAACTGTTGCTTCCTGACCTGCATATAGGTTTCTCAAGAGGCAGGTCAGGTGGTCTGGCATTCCCATCTCTTTCAGAATTTTCCACAGTTTATTGTGATCCACACAGTCAAAGTCTTTGGCATAGTCAATAAAGCAGAAATAGATATTTTTCTGGAACTCTCTTGCTTTTTCCATGATCCAGCAGATGTTGTTAATTTGATCTCTGGTTCCTCTACCTTTTCTAAAACCAGCTTGAACATCTGGAAGTTCATGGTTCAGGTATTGCTGAAGCCTGGCTTGGAGAATTTTGAGCATTACTTTACTAGTGTGTGAGATAGGCAATTGTGTGATAGTTTGAGCATTCTTTGGCATTGCTTTTCTTTGGGATTGGAATGAAAACTGACCTTTTCCAGTCCTGTGGCCACTGCTGAGTTTTCCAAATTTGCTGGCATATTGAGTGCAGCACTTTCACAGCATCATCTTTCAGGATTTGAAACAGCTCCACTGGAATTCCATCACCTCTACTAGCTTTGTTCGTAGTGATGCTTTCTAAGGCCCACTTCACTTCGTATTCCAGGATGTCTGGCTCTAGCTGAGTGATCATACCATTGTAGCAAAACCAATAATAGGATTAGTGAAATGCATGTTGGCTGCCAAGACAAAATATGATTTTAGTTTATCAAAAATCTACTGGGGGGCCTCCCTGGTTAAGAATATGCCTTGTAATGCTGGTGATGTGGGGTTGATCCCTGGTTGGTCAGGAACGAAGATCCCACAAGCCTTAGAACAACTAAATTCACACATCACAACTAAGGAGTCGATAAGCAGCAACTGAACATCCCTCGTGCCACAACTAAGACCAGAGGTATCCAAATTAAAAAAAAAAAATCTATTGGAATAAGAGGAAAAGAGACTCTTCTATCTTAAATGACTGACATGAAGTTTAATATAATACACTGGAAGATTCCATATTAATCCTCCTAACCCTCTAATCTCAACAGATACATCATGGATGCTTTGGACACAAGTGGTTGCTTTCAGCCTGGTTATAAGAAAAAAGAATGTGTACATGTAAAGCATTACATCTTATGGTGTAGTCTACCCATATGTTTGCCAGCTCTAACTGAATCCACAGAAAAATGTTTTTTATTAGTAACTCTTAGCTTCCTACATTTTTCAGATGTCTTTCTCATTTGTATTTAAATTGCTTCCTTGCTTTAGGTACAAATATCTTTAAATATTTGTGTGAAAGCTTTTCTTTTGGAAGCTTTAACTAAAATGATTTTTGTCAAGCTGGTAGGTTTTCTCACTGTGTCTTTGGACCCTAAAGACTTTCTCAGCTTGAATTTGTATAGCAGGCTACAGTTCTACTCAAATTCCTTTCGTTTTCTCTTCTCCAAGCCCTCACAGTGAGCCTTCTGATCCCATGCTCGCTTTGCTTTTCACTTAGGTTTTTATCTAACTTTAGGAATATGAAGTACAGAAAAGCAAAGATGAATTTTAAAAATTTGAGGAAAGGGAAGAAATTAAATGGCAAAGTAATGGGAGCTGTTGGAGAAAAATTATCCTCCTTGAGTTATATTAGTAAAAAACTTGTTTACCCTTCTCTGTACCTAAAATACAAAAACTATCCAAAGTCAAGTATCAGGAAGTAAGCAACACATATATTAATCTTATGTAGCACTGACAAAAATAGACATGCTCCCCTAATATGATGCAAATGTGTACCTGGTAAAAGACTACAAAATGCTAAGTGATAATGAGGTCACTAAATGGTTCAGTCTTCTGCAAACTGGGGGTCTGACTATCTACCTGTAAAGACATTTGGATTTTTCCTCAACAATTCCACTACTCCTAAAAACACAAATATGGGGGCTCCATCAGACATGTCCACTGTCAAGCTGATTTTCACTTAAAGACACATATAACATTCTATCCAATTTACAAGGCATGCAGAAAAGAGTTAAGAAGTAGGCTTGAGTCTGCTATCTTTATAAGGGTCCTGCCTGCAAGCTGGATTAGAGTCTGGGAATTTAAATAAACTCAAAACAGCTCCCCATCTTGGTACAAGGTTTCCTTAAATGGTAGAGTGGGTCACTGGGCCTAGTTTGTTTATACAATCACATAGTTCATGCTGCACATTTAATTTTCATCTGGGAGCCTAGAATTTTGACACATACTAAAAAGAAGTTGCCCATATGATCTCTCTCTCAAAACCTTGGAATTGAGTAACAAGCTTTCCTCCTAGATGACTTTAACACTTGTTAAACTTGTCACTGAAGGAATTAAGCATGTCCTGTGAGACTCCACTGGGCTAGGACTCTTGGAACCTTGTGCCTGGTTTCCTGCAGATCTTACTCCATGTGCCTTTCTGTTTGCTGATTTTGCTTGGCATCTCTTTACTGTAATAAAACTAGCTGTGAACACACTATATGCTGATCTTCCCAGGTGGCTCAGTGGTAAAGAATCCACCTGCAATGCAGGAAATGTGGGTTCGATCCCTAGGTTTTGAAGATCCCCTGGTATAGGGAATGGCAGCCTTACCCCAGTATTCTTGCTGGAAAATCCCATGGAAAGAGGGAGCTTGGCAGGCTACAAGTCCATAGAGTTGCAAAAAGTCAGACACCATTGAATGACTTAGCACACACACACAATATGCTGAGTCCTGTGAGTCTTTCTAATAAACCATCAAACTTTGGAGTGTTATCTGGAACCTCTGCCACCCATTGATTTTTGTCTTTCTTAAGATATATAGATTTTAAATAAATATTTATTGAATAAATACTATGTGAATTGAATTATGCTATGTGAAACCAAGATAAGTAACCCAGACCTATTTTAAGAAATTCAGTTTTGTGGCTATGTCTACATACAGAAATATATAAAAAGAATATCCAATTAACTGAGTCAAAGCAGAATAAGGAAAATGCAGTAAGCTCTTTTCAATGCAACTTTTGAAGATGTATACATTTCATCTCATTCAAATATCAATAAAGCTCAAGGCATGTTAGTTAGAACAAGTAGATTTTGACAGGTTATGATATTGAAGGCAAGAGAAAGAGCATCTGAGCCACCAGAGAAGCCCTTTAAAGCAAAACTTATGGGTCATTGTGTGTGTGTGTGTGTATGTGTGTGTGTGTGTGTATTTGCACAGTTGTGTGTCTGATTCCTTGCAACCCATGGACTGCAGCCCACCAGGCTAGAATAGTAGAGTGGGTTGCCGTTTCCTTCTCCAGAAGATCTTCCTGACCCAAGGATCAAACCCACATCTCCTGCATCTTCTGTATTGGTAGGTGGATTCTTTACCACTGAGCCATCAGAGAAGCCCAGGGGTCCTTATAGAAAGTCCATCAAAATTCCATGGAATTTTAAAAGCATATCTCTAAAGCTCTCTTAAGCTTATATTCTCTTGACTTTTAATCATGTTTTTCTTTTCTGCCTCTTCTTTGTTCAGGTCCATCATGAGTGAGGAATGGGATTCAAACTCTACAGAAAACTGGCATTACATCTGGAGTAATGACACAACACATGATCTGTACTCAGATATCAATATCACCTATGTGAACTACTATCTTCACCAGCCTCAAGTGGCAGCGATTTTCATTATTTCTTACTTTTTGATCTTCTTCCTATGCATGGTGGGAAATACAGTGGTTTGCTTCATTGTAATGTGGAACAAACATATGCACACAGTCACTAATCTCTTCATCTTGAATTTGGCCATAAGTGATCTACTAGTTGGTATATTCTGCATGCCTATCACACTGCTGGACAATATTATAGCAGGTATGTTGATTCTCTCCAGTTTTCTTGCCTGGAAAATCCCATGGATGGAGGAGCCTGGTGGGCTACAGTCTATGGGGTCACAAACAATTGGAAACGACTGAGTGACTTCACTTATGTTGATTTGTGTACAGCTCAAAGATAATATGAAAAAATATTTGTCCCATGTCTCTGCAGCCATGGTACGGTCATCCATTCACTTCAAACATTTACGGAGTTCCAAGAACTTCTCCAAGTAGCTGTCCTCATGAGGCTTACATTATAAAGGAGGATAAAAAAAAAACAACAAACAAAAAGCTATATAAACAGTCAGAGAATAAAAAGAATTATGGGGAAAAGTAAAGCAAGTGACAGAGATGAGATGTGGAGACTGATTTTTATAGAGTTCACTGAAGGTCATCCATGAATGATGACACTTCTTACTGAAGACTTTGAATTTCCTTGGCAGTTCTGAGCACATATAGTATGATAGGAATGTTATTGAGACTATTATGGATCATAAAGCTCAAAGAACTGCTAAGCGTGGTTTCCATTAATATGATGTCTTTGATATAACGTAAATAGATATTTAGACCCTCTTGTGGTTAACTGGGCTTCCCTGGTGGTTGTGAGGTTTCCAGCAGTTTTTGATGGAAGGCAAGAGGCAGGACCAATGATGTGTCACGAAGTGATAGTTTCATTCATGGAGTAGTAATTTACGTGTGCAACATAAACAATGGTTCAGGTGCTACCCTAGAGGACTTCTGGGTCCGTATTACCGCTTCCTAATACAACTTTATGTCCCTCCCTTGTGGTAAAGAATCCACCTGTAATCAATCCCTGGGTTGGGAAGACTCCTCTGGAGTAGGACATGGCAACCCATTCTAGTTTTCTTGTCTGGAAAATCCCCATGGACAGAAGAGCCTGGTGGGCTGCAGTCCATGGGGTTGCAAAGAGTCGGACATGACTGAGCGACCAAGCACAAAACATCACATTGTACACCCCAGAAGTATAGGAACAGTGTATCTGCATCTCCTGATAGAGTTTTGGTACATAGAACCTGATTAATAAATATTTGTTGTATTAACTAATGAATAGCACTCAAGATATTCATATTGCAAATCTGTATAAGAAAATATAAAAAATATTTAGATTAAACAGGCTATATCATGGGGCTACTGTGGTGGCTCAGGAGGAAAGAATTTTTCTGCCACGCAGGAGATGCAGAGATGTGGATTCAATCCCTGGGTCGGAAAGATTCCCTGAAGGAGAAAATGGCAACTCACTCCAGTAATCTTGCCCAGAAAGTAAACTGATGTTGAATGCCGTAAAAGGGAAAGAACGGTGGTGTGGTTTGTTGCTACTGCTGTTTAGTCAGACACAACATAGGTCTACTGAAAAATAAGACATTTCTCTTAAGAATTTATTCCTGTTTCTTTCCTTTCTCTGAAGTGGGAGTCAGGGAATGTTTACAGGGGCTATTCTATCACAATATACTACATAAATTCTCTGCTTCCATGACACTTGTCATTTAAAAGCAATATTTATTAACGATGTACATTTTTAAGTTGTGCTAGACAAAAAGAATTGATAAAAATTGTTGTCTCAATAAACTTAAGAAATGATCTCAATATGTCCTCCATAAATATCTATAATTAAATTACTAGTCAAGTTTTTTTCATATACAGTACCCTTCCCTACCCTTGCTTCCTATTCTCAGGAGGCAGCCACATTCAGCATTTTTGCATTTATTTTTGGTAGTTACTATAATATTTCTGAATAACATGTTTTTATTCTAATATATTATCCAACTGCAGAAGATGCAATTTAGTTCTCATTATCCTCTTCTACCCCAAGAGATAGTTTCCCTCACCAAACTCCACTGAACTGATAGCACTAGGACAAAAGAATATAAATCCATAGAAACTGTCTGAATGTGAAGTTGGAAAAACGACATGACTGGTTGAACCTTGGCATAAATGCCAACAGACACATTTATACAGAGCCACAAATATACATTCATTTTTCACCTCCCTCATTCTCTCAATATGAACATATTGTTTTTTGTTAAATCAATATTTAGGGTATGCATTCCTATTATTATATGTACCTTACCCCTGCTGAACCATGTAGAGTACTATGATAGCAACCTTTTCACTTATAAAATGTTTTCTGTTTTCCTGGATTTAATAAAAGCATCATATTTTGATTTGCTTAATGTATTGAGTATAGCTATCAATAATGTATTCTCAGATTTTCTTCCAGGAGAGTTAAGTTTCTTGCCAATACCTTCAAACATATAAAAACACATCAAAAAGATGTAAATGAGGAGAATAATAAAGCTTCCAAGGTTGTTGTGGGGATTAGATATGTTAATAGATGCAAAATATTTATTAGCGCATATAGAATGTTAAAACTACTGTATAAGCTTTGACATTATTAATATACTGAAAAACAAAGCTCTGAATATATTAATGAGAATAATGGGAAACATTGATTGTTCCCTGGATCTTTTAGGAAGCAGTTGCATCTAATTTCATGTCTTTCTCTTTGAAATTTCAGTGAAATTAAAACATACATGTACGATCTCTCTGAAGACTAACTGTTCCATTTCCCTTTCAGGATGGCCTTTTGGAAGTACAATGTGCAAGATCAGTGGCTTGGTCCAGGGAATATCCGTTGCAGCTTCTGTCTTTACTTTAGTTGCGATAGCAGTGGATAGGTGGGTCAACTCCAAACTCTGAATCCAAGAAATTGAGCATGTCTGCACTATTCTACCTAACCAGTGAAAAATGTGTAATCTACTCATTTGGGCATATCTATTTAAAATTATATTTATAATATATCTCTTTATATATATATATAGTATATAACACATATGCATAGTATATATATTTATATATTATATATACATAAATTATATCCACAATATGTATCCCTTTATATATATATATATATAGAGAGAGAGAGAGAGAGAGAATGCATGTGGATGCTCAGTCACTCGGTCATTTCTGATTCTTTGTGACAACATGGATTGGCCTGCCATGTTCCTCTGTCCATGGAATTTTCTAGGCAAAAATACTGGAGTGGGTTGCCATTTCCTACTCCAGGGGATCTTCCTGAGCCAAGAATCAAACCCATGCTCCTGCATTTGCAGGAACATTCTGTACCACTGCACCACCTGAGAAACCACACACACATACACACAAAGAGTTCAGTAATAAAATAAAACTAGTAAAGTTTTCATATTATTATTATTTTTTTTAATTTTACTTTATTTTACTTTACAACACTGTGTTGGTTTTGCCATACATCAACATGAATCCACCACGTGTTCCCCATCCTGAACACCCCTCCCACCTCCCTCCCCATACCATCTCTCTGGGTCATCCCAGTGCACCAGCCCCAAGCATCCTGTATCCAGCATCAAACCTAGACTGGCGATTCATTTCTTATATGATATTATACATGTTTCAATGCCATTCTCCCAAATTATCCCACCTTTTCCCTCTCCTACAGAGTCCAAAAGACCGTTCTATACATCTGTGTCTCTTTTGCTGTCTCGCATACAGGGTTATCATTACCATCTTTCTAAATTCCATATATATGTGTTAGTATACTGTATTGGTGTTTTTCTTTCTGGGTTACTTCATTGTGTATAATCAGCTCCAGTTTCATCCACTTCATTAGAACTCATTCAAATTTATTCTTTTTAATGGCTGAGTAATACTCCATTGTATATAAAAGGAAACCAGAACTGAAAGAGACACGTGTACCCCAATGTTCATTGCAGTACTGTTTATAATAGCCAGGACATGAAAGCAACCTAGATGTCCATCAGCAGATGAATGGATAAAAAAGTTTTCATATTTTAAAATTAAATAATTAGAGATGATTTATGTCTTAGTTTGGCCTGCTATAACAAGGTATAATATGTTATTTGATGAATGAATAAATGAAAAAGTAATACTTGAAGTTTCCATAATTGGTTTACAAAAGGAGCAAAAATACCTAGACTAGCACCTATGAAATTATCTGTAATTTAAGGGTAAGTAAATGGGAGAATTCACTGATTAGAAGACTAGATGAAAACTTGGAGGTTAAGACAGAAGACCTATCACTTCATGGAAAATAGATGTGGACAAAGTGGAAACAGTGGCAGATTTTATTTTCTTGGTTTCCAAAATCACTGTGGATGGTGACCACAGCCACAAAATGAAAAGATGATTCCTTCTTGGAAGTTATGAGGGAAGCCTCATGGCAAACGTATACAGTGTATTAAAAAGCAGAGACATCACTTTTTGGACAAAACTGATATAGTCCAAGCTACGGTTTTTCCAATAGTCCTTTAGAGATGTGAGAGTTGAACCATGAAGAAGGCTGAAAGCCAAAGAATTGATGCTTTCAAACTGTGCTGCTGGAGAAGACTCTTGAGAGTTCCTTGGACTGCAAAGAGATCAAACCAGTCAATCCTAAAGGAAATAAACCGTGAATATTCATTGGAAGGACTGATGCTGAAGCTGAAACTTCAATATTTCGGCCACCTAATGTGAAGAACCGACTCATTGGAAAACACTCTGATGCTGGGAAAGATTGAGGGCAGGAGGAGAAGGGGGTGACAGAGAATTAGATGGTTGGAGAGCTTCACCGACTCAATGAAGATGAATTTGAGCAAACTCTGGGAGATAGTGGAGGACAGAGAAGCCTGGCGTGGTTCAGTCCATGGGGTTGCAAAGAGCTGGAGACAACTTAGCAACTGAGCAACAACAAAAATGAGACCTTACATATGTTTTGAAGGAGCTGTAAAGAAAGACAACAGAGCAGTCAAAGCTCAAGCTAACTAGTCATTATATAAAGATATTAGATAAATTAGTTTAGGTTGCTTCTAAGCCATTTAAAAACTCTGTTTTCTTACCTGCAGATCTGGAAAACAGTAAGTTTCATAACATTTTAGTTTATAGAGTCATCACAAAAATCCAAGAAAAATTAATAGATGATAATACTTAGAAAAATATGTTTGCAGTTGCATAATTGTATGGTTATCTTATACTGGAGAAGGAAATGGCAACCCACTCCAGTATTCTTGCCTGGAAAATTCCATGGAAAGAGGAGCCATGGCAGGCTACAGTTCATGGGGTCACAAAGAGTCAGACATGACTGAATGACTGAGCACATGGTTATCTTATAAGGAGCATCGTGAATATCAATAATAACATTAAGAATCACAATGACAAAAAATAACAGCAGTAAAATGAACCAGTGCTACTCTTCATATTGATGTTGAATTTTCATGCTCCTTAGAAGATACAGCACACCAGGAAGCTGTATAAATAGAACTCACAATCAGAAACTCTCAGACTCTTACAGCTCTGAGAAAAAAACACCTAAACACTTGGTGGCTCAAAACAGTAGTGTTTAGTACTTCCCACAACTCTGTAGATTCGCTGGGTGTGGTTCTCTATGTCTTATAGCTGAAATCACTCATGCTTCCACTTATACCATGCTTGCTAATGTTCAACTAACTGGCCAAAGCAAATTGCATGTCCAAGCGCACAGATCATATGTGAGGGGACCACCGAAGGGCATGAAGGAGAATATAAGAATATGGGCTCGGGAGCCAAACCACATGTGCAACAATCATGTGTGATTATGGGCAAGATTTTTTACCTTTTCTAAGCCTTTTCCCCATAAAAGGCTTAAGGATACAATCCGTGCAAACCAACGGAAAGGACCCTAGAACAGAATATTAAATGTTCAATATGGGCTGCTTAACACTAACATTTTTATTGTATCTTTAAAATTGTTATTGGAGTAGAGTTGATTTACAACATTGTGTTAATTTGAGTTGGTTGTAAATACATATACACATATCCATGCTCTTTTTCTAAAGGTTTATTGTATTTACTTCTTTAATTTACTTTTTGGCTGTGCTGGGCCTTCGTTGCTGTGCATTGGCTTTTCTCTAATTGCAGTGAGTGGGGCTACTCTTCGTTGTGATGCACAGCTTCTCGTTGCAGCAGCTTCTCTTGTTACAAAGCACAGGACCTAGGAGCGCAGGTTTTAGTAGCTGAAGCACATGGGTTCTGCAGTTGAGGTTCACAGGCTCCAGAGCACTGGCTCAGTATTTGTGATGCATGAGCTCAGCCACTCTGCGGCATGTGAGATCCTCCCAGACCAGGCATCAAACCAGCGTCCTTTGCACTGCAAGATGGATTCCTAATCGCAGGACCACCAGGGAAGCCTGAGTACTTTTACTATTAATAGTGTTTGATATACTCGACTTATTCATATTTTGAGTTGAAATTAATCTCATATAATAATTACAGAAAATGCCTCTCTCCTAATTCTAACTTTCTATGTTTTAGGGAGAACATGGATGGAAGACTGTAATTACTTTAATTAATTACTTGGCCAGAAGTTATGAGGCAGTTCTTCACTGATATTTGCCTTTAATTACAGGTTCCGGTGTGTCATCTACCCTTTTAAACCAAAGCTCACTATCAAGACGGCGTTTGTCATCATTATGATTATCTGGGTCCTAGCTACTGCCATTATGTCCCCATCTGCAATAATGTTACATGTACAGGAAGAAAAAAATTACCGAGTGAGATTCAACTCCCAGGATAAAACCAGCCCAGTCTACTGGTGCCGGGAAGACTGGCCAAGTCAGGAAATGAGGAGGATCTATACCACAGTGCTGTTTGCCAATATCTACCTGGCTCCCCTGTCCCTCATTGTCATCATGTATGGAAGGATTGGAATTTCACTGTTCAAGAGGAAAGTGCCCCACACAGGCAAACAGAACCAGGAGCAGTGGCACGTGGTATCCAAGAAGAAGCAGAAGATTATTAAGATGCTCCTGACGGTGGCTCTGCTTTTCATTCTCTCCTGGTTGCCCCTGTGGACCCTGATGATGCTCTCAGATTACGTTGATCTGTCTCCAAATGAACTGCAGGTCATCAATATCTACATCTACCCTTTTGCACACTGGCTGGCCTTCTGCAACAGCAGCGTCAACCCCATCATTTATGGTTTCTTCAATGAAAATTTTCGTCGTGGTTTCCAAGATGTTTTCCACCTCCAGCTCTGCCAAAAAAGAGCAAAGTCCAAGGAAGCCTACACTCTGAGAGCTAAAAACACTGTGGTCATCAACACGTCTCATCTGTCAGCACAGGAATCGACAGTTAAAAACCCACACGAGGAAATTGTGCTTTGTAGAATAAGTGCTGAGAAGCCCTTACAGGAATTAATGATGGAAGAATTAGGAGAAATTACCAGTAGCAATGAGATGTAAGAAGAGCTGGTGTGATGATTTTAACTCTGCTGTGTGATATATATTGAAATATTGTTGATTTCTATGGCTTTGTACTTCAGTTCTTTCTATGAATGTTAGAAACCTTCTCTGGAAAAAAGTAAACAAAATGAACCTCCTGTTCATAATCAATCTTATTGTATTTAAAATACATACAGAAACTCATACACAAATTGGCATGGATAAATCTATTTTCTAGGACTAGTTTTCAAAGCCTGATCTTTTCCAACTTTGCTTTTTATGTATGAGTCAAGCAAGTGTTTTATGTGTATATATATGCAACACACATACACACACATTTTCATCAAATGGTGATAATGGGCAGTTCTTTGCATGAGAGCATGTTTTGCAAATTCTCCTTTTGCTTTTGAATTGGAAATTTTAGACTACAGAACTATTTATCTGTGTGTGCTTTTAAAATGTACTCAGCTTTCTTAGAAATAAGAACTGTAATAGCAAATAAAGGGACGCTGTATTTCTTTGTATTTAAAGGTTAACTTTTTTCCTTTTAAAAAGTACAAAGTTGGTAACTATTTCTCCAAATGAGTTATTGTTGGGTTTTAATACTTCCATAAATGAATTTAAGCCCTAGCTGAACCCACATTCCTTGTAGAGATGATTCAGGATCCCAAGTTGACCTCCTTTCTAATAGAATCCCTGGCATAAAAAAGTCAGTCTTGTAATAAAGCAGCAGTTGTCAGAGGAGGAAAGCAGCTCTCTTTTGAAGGGCTTGATCAGAGATGTTCAACAGTCATCATAAGACTCCCAGAAAATTTGAACTGATTATTCCAGATTGCCTACTGGGCAGGACATTTAAATCTGGAAGTCCTACTGCATTAGCAAATTAATACTGCTACTAAGAGAATGGTGAACCCCTGGATTCTGCCTGGTTAGGATTATGTAGCGACATTAGTCATAAATGCTGGCTTTTATTCTGGCGTAGGATAGTCCCTAGAAAATTGGGAATTATAAAATAACAAACAGTTTTGCAGATAAAAATAAATCTCTGGGCTTGGACCTATCACATTTTCTCGGGCTGTAATGTGGTTCAATGTAAAAGCTTTCTAACACTATAGGCCTTTGAGAAAATAATTGTTTCAATTGGGTTTATGCTACATAATATTTAAATCTGTATGTGTTACATATTTCCAAAACCTTTTTTGAATTTCATTATTTCCTCTATATCATGTTGTCTATGTGTTCTGAAGAACTTATTTGGGACTTCCTCAATAACCACTTTTCTGATTATAAAATAATAAAAATTACTTTATGAAATATAAAAAGTTATTATGAAAACAACACCTGTTACTAGTAGAGTTTTCGTGAAAAACAGAATGGTGCAAAAATTGCATGTAATTCCTCTTCAAAGGAAAAATAAAACATTGAAAACACTGTGTAGATCAGCATCCTGTATGTACATCTTTGCTGAGTGATTATTCAGGAATGATTATTTTTCCATTATCTACCTTACAATATCATTAATACATATTACATTTCTACAATTGTGCTACTTTAACGGTGAAAAATCATTTAAACATGTGGTTTTGATTACTAGTGTAGCTGAATATTATTCCATGTTTCTTATTGATTTGTATTTATTCCTCTTCCCATTCATTGGCCATTTTCCCATTGTAGTTTTGCTGTTGTCTTTTATCTATTACTATGTACTTTTGGGAGCTTCCCTTGTAGCTCAGTTTGTAAAGAATCTGCCTGCAATACAGGAGACTTGCATTTGATCCCTGGGTCGGGAAGATCCCCTGGAGAAGGAAATGGTAACCCACTCCAGTATTCTTGGCTGGAGAATGCCATGAACAGAGGAGCCTGGCGGGCTATAGTCCATGGGGTTGCAAAAGTTGGACACGACATAGCGACTAAACCGCCACCGTGCACTTTTTGTATCAACCATCAATAACAGGCAGAATTGGTCTTTAAAAAAAAAGCATAAAAATGGTGTCTTTTCTCTGCTTAAAAGCCGTTAATCATTCCCTTTCAAATTAGGGGGAAAACAACAATAACAACAACAACTCCTTATCAGGACTTACGCTCCTTTAGTTTTTCTGCCCCCTGTCCACCTCTTAATCTGGTCTCATGCCCTGCACTCATCATTCACACTCCCGGGGCTTGTGTTGTTGCGTTAGTCACTCAGTTGTGTCCAACTCTTTGTGGCCTCATGCACTGTAGCCCACCAGGCGACTCTGTCCATGGAATTCTCCAGGCAAGAATACTGGAGTGGGTAGCCATTCCCTTCTCCAGAAGATCTTCCCAACCCAGGGATCAAACCCAGTTCTCCTGAATGGTAGGCAGATTCTTCATTGACCAAGCCACCAGGAAAGTGCCCTGCCTGCCTGTATGTTCCTCTGTCTTTACCAAGTTCTTTAATGCTTCTAGATTGTACCTAATTCCTTCCTGCCAAAGACATTCTTCCCATTGGCTTCCATTGGTTCTCTCATCCTTTAGGACTCAAACTAAACTTCACCTGAGCGTGTATATTCCTTCAGAGTACTTCTCATTATCTGTAATTATCTTCAGAATTCTTTTATTTATTTGTTATCCATATTCTCTACCAGAAGGTACTCTATAAAGGCAAGAATTCTGTCTTGTGTATCATTGTGTTTCCATTGCCTGGGCGAGTGTTTGGCACATAATGGATGAATAATAAATATTTATTGAACAAATTAAGTAATTGCAAATATTTTCCATTTATAATTTGCATTCTAATTTACTTATGATTACTATATTTTATTTTTACATAATGAGAAAAATTCAGAATATAATAGAAACATTGTATAAAGTAGAAAAACATGTGAAGTAAAATGATTTCTTATCTAGTTACCTAGTGGTAACCATTCTTACTGTCATTCAGGGGCATATTTACATGCTTTCTTTAATAAAGTTATGACTCTGGGACATGTACTTTATAACTTCTTATTCATTTAGTATATCAAGAACACATGTCCATGTTGTTTAATATTCTTCAAATATCCATTCCTTAATTTACTAAGTTTCTTTTCTGAATCTGAAAATATAAGCTATTTCCTAAATCTATAAAATGATGCAGTTATGTGTACCTTGTATAATACTGGGCATATTTATAATTATCTTAGAATAGACATATAAAAACACAACTGCATGGCCAAATGTAGGTACATTTGATAATGTTTTAATACACATTGTCAAGTATTTCTTAAATAGGTTTTAATATTTCATACTTCCCTTAGTGGTGTAACTGAGCTTCCAGAAAGCCTACCCCACTCCAGTATTCTTGGTTGGGCTTCCCTGTGGCTCAGCTGGTAAAGAATCTGTCTGCAATGATTTTGCAGACATGGGTTTGATCTCTGGGTTGGGAAGATCCCCTGGAGAGGGAAAGGCTACCCACTCCGGTATTCTGGCCTGGAAAATTCCACGGACTGTACAGTTTATGGGGTCACAGAATCAGACATGACTGAAGTGACTTTCACTTTCACTTTAGTGGTGTAACAGGGTTTGCTCACTCACACACTTATAATATGGCATATTCCATAGAACAAAATTGTCTTGTCAGTTTGATAAGACAGAACTTGTATACCTATGTTTGTTTCATTTCATTGTTATGCAGCTGGACGTTAAAATAATCTTCATTTAATTTGATTCATTTGTATTCACTTATCTTTACTTATATTTGTAGCAGAAGAAAACATTTCCCTTTTCTTTTTAGTTTGTTGGCTGATCTATAATTAAATTGACATAAGATGGTACAGAAGGGAAACAAATTTAATTACATATGTATGGGAGCCCCATGAAGACATGAGAGGCTCCTGGAGAGTCAGGCACTGAGGCTTTTATGCCATCCTGGACTAAGAAGAGTAGGGGGTGGAACATCAAAGGGGAGGAAGATAATTCACAGGAAAATGGAAAGAGAAAATATTTGTTAAAGAAATGTTTGTCACACCATGCAAAGTCTTTTTTATGTTAAAAAAAATATATATATATGTATGTATGTATGTATATATCAGTTTAGTTCAGTTCAGTTGCTCAGTAGTGTCTGACTCTTTGTGATCCCATGAACCACAGCACGCCAGGTCTTCCTGTCCATCACCAACTTCCAGAGTTTACCCAAACTCATGTCCATTGAATTGGCAATACCATCCAACCATCTCATCCTCTGTTGTTCCCTTACATATATATGTGTGTGTGTGTGTGTGTGTGTGTGTGTGTGTGTGTTTACAATAGCGCTCTTCCTGGTAGGCTCCCATCTAAATTATTTTAGGCATTTAAGGGAGAGATAAAAAGTTCTCCTTGAGTCTGTTGGGCCTTTATCATGTTCAGCTTGAAATAACACACCTGCCACAATGGCATATTCTGGGGTGGCCTCTGAAGCCCGTCATATTCACTTATATCTCTTTCTTAGTTAATTCCCTCTTCCTGTTCTTTACTTCCTTTTTGGTTAGATTATTTGATTTTTTTCTCAACAGTGTATAAAAGTGCTCCCTAAGTCAGGATATTCATCTTTGACTATCAGACATGTTTCAAACATTTTTTCTATTTGATGTGTGACTATGTATGTGTATATGCATAGATATGAGGACAAAGTTTCAGCCACTATGACAGAATCCTGAAATACATTGGATTCTTAAAGGATATAAACGTTAATTTTGTGCTTGATGTTAGAAATCCAGCTCAGTGGGGACCTTATTACCACATAGTAGAAATTTTACAGATAAGGAGCTGACTTCACGGAGATAAAGGAAGTTGTTCAGGGTTGCATAACAAGTGACTCATGGAGCCAAATTCTAACCCATTTCAGCATTTAATGAATATTTATTATGTGGCAGACACTACATTAAGCTCTTTACAGGAATCATCTCATTGAATCCTTATATACTAGGAATTAAGTTTTAATATTCACTTTTTCAAACAGACACAAAGGCTGAAGCTTTCAAATATTAACATAGGGAAGTATTTAAGAACATTTATTCAGGATTCATCTTGGAGAAGGCAATTGCACCCCACTCCAGTACTCTTGCCTGGAAAATCCCATGGGTGGAGGAGCCTGGTGGGCTGCAGTCCACGGTGTCGCTAAGAGTCGGACACGACTGAGCGGCTTCACTTTCACTTTTCACTTTCACGCATTGGAGAAGGAAATGGCAACCCACTCCAGTGTTCTTGCCTGGAGAATCCCAGGGTCGGGGGAGCCTGGTGGGCTGCTGTCTGTCGGGTCGCACAGAGTTGGACACGACTGAAGCGACTTAGCAGCAGCAGCAGCAGCAGCAGGGTTGCCTCTTGGCTCTGCCATCTAGATATCAGTTCCTGCTAAGTCGCTTCAGTCGTGTCCGACTCTGTACGACCCCAGAGACAGCAGCCCACCAGGCTCCCCCGTCCCTGGGGTTCTCCAGGCAAGAACACTGGAGTGGGTTGCCATTTCCTTCTTCAATGCCTGAACGTGAAAAGTGAAAGTGAAGTTGCTCAGTCCTGTCCGACTAGTAGCAACCCCATGGACTGCAGCCTNTTGATTTTTCTGGGCTCCAAAATCACTGCAGATAGTGACTGCAGCCATGAAATCAAAAGACGCTTACTCCTTGGAAGAAAAGTTATGACCAACCTAGATAGCATATTCAAAAGCAGAGATATTACATTGCCGACTAAGATCTGTCTAGTCAAGGCTATGGTTTTTCCTGTGGTCATGTATGGATGTGAGAGCTGGACTGTGAAGAAGGCTGAGCACCGAAGAATTGATGCTTTTGAACTGTGGTGTTGGAGGAGACTCTTGAGAGTCCCTTGCACTGCAAGGAGATCCAACCAGTCCATTCTGAAGGAGATCGGCCCTGGGATTTCTTTGGAAAGAATGATGCTAAAGCTAAAGCTGCAGTACTTTGGCCACCTCATGGGAAGAGTTGACTCATTGGAAAAGACTCTGATGCTGGGAGGGATTGGGGGCAGGAAGAGAAGGGGACAACCGAGGATGAGATGGCTGTATGGCATCACTGACTCAACGGACCTGAGTCTGAGTGAACTCCGGGAGTTGGTGATGGACAGGGAGGCCTGGTGTGCTGTGATTCATGGGGTCGCAAAGAGTCGGACACAACTGAGCGACTGAACTGAACTGAAGGCTGTAACAACTTAAGCCCAGAGACCTGAGACAATAGTGAAAAGATAATTCATCAAGTTTATCAATACTGAAAAGCCTTAAGTAGACTTACTCTAAGTAAATGCTTTTCCATCTTAAGTACTTAAAATCAGCCACACTTATCATCTCGTAACTTTCAAAGAAACGTTATATTTTTCTATTTATGAAATATCAGTTCTTTAAAGAAAATGATGCTTTGCAGGCTCAGATGAGTTGGACTGAATGTATTGCATCCATTGTCAAGGTGCAGTTCATGAGCTTTAGGAGGTAAACAGAATAAGTGTTGTTGTTGTTTAGTTGTTGAGTCTAGTCTGCCAGGCTCCTCTGTCCATGGAGTTTTCCAAGAAAGAATTTTGGAGTGAGTTGCCATTTCTCCAGGGGATATGGTCTTCCCTGATGGCTCAGAGTTAAAGAATCTGCCTGCAATACGGGAGACCTGGGTTTGATCCCTGGGTCATACAGATCCCCTGGAGAAGAAAATGCAAGCTACTACAGTATTCTTGCCCAGAAAATTCCATGGACAGAGGAGCCTGGCAGGCTACAGTTCATGGGGTCCCAAAAAGTCAGACACAGCTGAATGCTGAACATTTTACTTTTTCTCCAGGGGATCTTCCCGAGCTAGGGATCAAATCCATGTCTCTTGCACTGGCAGGCAGATTCTTTACCCCTGAGCCACCAGGGAAGCCCTTATGCCAGATAAGTCCTGCCCCACAGACTGTAAACTTTTCTCTGAACAATCTCGAACCCTTTCACGCCCCTTTATTTTTGCTCATGATGTGGTCACTTTAACAAACAAAAAATGTTTAAGGAAAATGATAGTGTGGTTTTTTTAAATGTTAAAAAATGCAAAGACTAGTCTAGCTTTTCATTATACAGGCAAAATTGAGTGGGTCAGAAAATATATTCCGTCTACAATAAACCACATAATTTACCAGTTCCACTGCTATTTACTGCTCCCCTGTCTAGCGGCAAACTTGTGCATCCTTCTCACTTATTCAAGAGCTTCCCTCCCGTGATTACACATCATAAATTCCCTGTCTCATTCTTTACTGGATCATGTCTTGAGAGTCAAAAATACTGTAGTGGGCTTCCCTGGAAGCTTGGTGATAAGGAATCTGCCTGGCAATGCAGGAGACACCGGTTTGATCCCAGATTCAGGAAGATTTCACATGTAGCAGAGCAGCTGGGCCCGTGCACCCCAACTATCATTGACCCTGTGCTCTAGAGCCTGGGAACTGCAACTATCAAGCCCACGTGCCTTGACTACTGAAGCCTATGCACCCTGGAGTCTGTGCTCTGCCACAAGAGAAGCCGCTGCAATGAGGACCCAAAGCATCACAACTAGAGAACAGCCCTCTCTCTCTGCAACTAGAGAAAAAGCCGGGCAGCAATGAAGACCTAGTACAGCCAAAAAAAAAAAAAAAAAAAAAAAAATTTAATTCAGAAAATACTATAGTATCTGCAATTGTAAAATCAAACACAAAAATTTTCTCCTGAGTGCTCATCGTTTACCTAGTCCTTCTGTTTCACTTTACAGCAAAATTCACAAGAGGTATTTTTAAAGTCAGTGTTTACTTTCTTTGCCTTTTCATACTGTTCATGAGGTTCTCACACCAAGAATACTGGAATGGCTTGCCATTCCTTTCTCCCGTGGACCACGTTTTGTCAGAACTCTCCACCATGACCCATCTGTCTTGGGCGCTCCTGCACATCATGGTTCATAGCTTTATCAAGTTATGCAAGCCCCTTCACTACAACAAGGCTGTGATCCATGAAGTTGTCAACTGCAATATTTTGGCCACCTGATGTGGAAAACTGACTCATTGGAAAAGACCCTGATGCTGGGAAAGAGTGAAGGCAAAAGGAGAAGTGGGCAACAGAGAATGAGATAGTTAGATAATATGACCAACTCAATGGACATGAATTCAAGCAAACTTCAGGAGACAGTGACAGACGGGGAAGCCTGGTGGGCTGCAGTCCATGGGGTCGCAAAGAGTCAGATNAGACCCTGATGCTGGGAAAGAGTGAAGGCAAAAGGAGAAGTGGGCAACAGAGAATGAGATAGTTAGATAATATGACCAACTCAATGGACATGAATTCAAGCAAACTTCAGGAGACAGTGACAGACGGGGAAGCCTGGTGGGCTGCAGTCCATGGGGTCGCAAAGAGTCAGATACAACTTAGCGACTGATCAACAACAAAGTACTATTTTTAGTTTTTCTCCATGGAGACCACATCAATCGATCTCTTATCTCTTCTACTCCACCGAAAATGCTCTGGTCAAGGTAACATTGACTGCCATTGTGCTATCCAGTGGCCATGATAAGGCTATGATCAGGTCTTATTTTACCAGACCACTTGTCAGCATTTTTGCCAACTGATCATTCCTTCCTTCCTTCTGAAAACACTTTCTTCACTTAGCTTTTGAATCATTACTACCAAGGAATTTATCTTCTACCTTACAACATATTCCCATCATCCTTTCTGGGACCTTTCTCCTGTGGGAGATCAGGAACTCAAATATTTCTGCTGAGACTTAAATTTCATGTGCCAAATGAAAGAAAATTTATTTGGTAGTTAACAGAGTGGTAAGATGAATGTTGTGGATGATGTGATTAGCAGATGAAGATCTTTTCAGCTTAGTGAAAGTAACAGTAAAGGACAAAGGCTCAAATCGGGAAAAAGCCTTTCTAAATTGTTTTAGTGGGGGGGCTGTTATTAAAATGGAAAGAAATAGTCAAAGGCTGACAGAAAAATCAATAATATTTGGAAACTGATAGGCAGTGGGAGGAAAAAAATATTTAAACTGTTATTTTGATAAACTAATCTGAGTATCTTCTCAGCATGGTTTGGAATATTTTTAGAAAATGCTTTATTATTTTAAATACATAAAAGAGTGATCACGGCAAATAATTTGTAGGAGAAATCCCTTGGTCACTGAGGATTAAAGAAACAAATGTGTTTTGGCATATTGTGGTTTGTGGAAGAAATGAATTGAATTCATTTTTGTGGAAGACACTGTATGCTGTGCTCAGTCGCTCAGTTGTGTCCGACTCTTTGCAGCCCCATGGACTGCAGCCTGCCAGGTTCCTCTGTCCGTGAAATTCTCCAGGCAAGAATACTGAAGTGAGTAGCCTTTCCCTTCTCCAGGGGATCTTCCCAACCCAGGGACGGTACTCAGGTCTCCTGAATTACAGGTGGATTCTTTACCATCTGAGCCCCCAGGGAAGTTCAAGAATTCTGGAGTGGGTAGCTTATCCTTTCTCCAGGGGATCTTCCCAACCCAGAAATCCAACCAAGATCTCCTACATCACAGGCAGATTCTTTACCAGTTGAGCTACCAGGGAAGCCCAGAAGACATTACGCATTGGATTAAAAAGGAAAGAGACACTTTCATCGAACCCCACGTGGCCTTGTTAGGAAAGCAGGGGCATTTGGTATTGTTATTTGTTGTTGTTTAGTTGCTAATTCTGTCCAACTCTTCTGTAATCCCTAGGACTGTAGCCCACCAGGCTCCTCTGTCTATGGGATTTCCCAGGCAAGAATACTGGTGTGGGTTGCCATTTCCTCCTCCGGGGGATATTCCTGAACCAGGGATTGAACCCATGTCTCCTGCATTGGCAGGCGGATTATTTACCACTGAGCCACCAGGCTCCTGCTGTCATGTAAACAGGTTTTGGCAGGAAAGAGCTTTCTGCAGGAGGCCCTTTTCTGCCTTGTCACTAACCTTAAACACTCGCCACCCCCCGCCCCCCGACCCGGTCTGTACTCATCTAGCTCCAGCATGCGTTTCAGATCTTTTGATCACCCAATATCTTGCCTAACCTGTTGCTTCTTCTGATCAAAGAAACAGAAATGATGAATAAGTAATTAACAGATGACTAGATCTCTTCCCTAGCCTTCCTTTCAGTAATATCTAGAACAATCTGTGTGAATAAGATAGCAGCTAAACCAATCCATTCTGAAGGAGATCGGCCCTGGGATTTCTTTGGAAGGACTGATGCTGAAGCTGAAGCTACAGTACTTTGGCCACCTCATGCGAAGAGTTGACTCATTGGAAAAGACTCTGATGCTGGGAGGGATTGGGGGCAGGAGGAGAAGGGGACAACAGAGGATGAGATGGCTGGATGGCGTCACTGACTTGATGGATGTGAATCTGAGTGAACTCCAGGAGTTGGTGATGGACAGGGAGGCCTGGTGTGCTGCGATTCATGGGGTCGCAAAGAGTTGGACACGACTGAGCGACTGAATGGAACTGAACTGAAAGAAAAATGACAAGACATCCACAAGCCTGCCCACAAGCCTGCATGCGGTAGGGGAGGTTACTACTCTGACCTTGTCTCAGTGATTAACTGAGATTACTTGCTTGTGTCTCTTTAAAAGGCTTCATGGCCAAGCAGAATCTTCATAGATCTTTTTTTTTTTTTTTCATGTCCTCAGACTGCCAGCATTCTGATTAAAAGCAACTAGTCTTTCTAACAACATTGACGTCCCTGGTGGTTCAGTGGTAAAGAAGCCACCTCCCATGTGGGTTTGATCCTTGATCCAGCAAGATCCCCTGGAGAAGAAAATGGCAACCTACTCCAGTATTCTTGCCTGGAGAATCCCACTGACAGAGGAGTCTACGCTCCATGAGGTCACAAAGAGTTGGACACGACTTAATGACTAAGTGGCAATCCTTTCTACCAACACACCTCTCTCTCTTACACACACACACCTTTCATATTGAATTAAATTATGCCTAACAGCTAATTTCAGAACAGAATCTGATAAAATCAGAGAAATGCAAACTTCTCAGTGCCTGTCCTCTCTGGGATGTTTTCTTCAGTGTCCTAATATTCACTGCTGTGAAAGATGGAGAATGAGAATTAAATTTCCTATAGAATGAAAATTTTAATTTTTCTAAGGTTAGGCTAAATAAATGTCAAAGAACCACAGGTGGTTATAAGCACTCTGATTTCACATAAGAAAAACAACTGATGGATATGAAAAAAATGAAAAATGTGAAAGTGTTAGTCACTCTGTCATGTCCAACTTTTTGGGTCCCCATGGACTTTAGCCCACCAGGCTCTTCTGTCCATGGGATTTCCCAGGCAAGAATACTGGAATAATGCAGGCGGACTCTTTCCTGTCTGCACCACCAGGGAAACCCAATGGATGTGAAGAAACTTGAAATCATGTGCTTAAGGCGGTCAAGTCAAAGCTGCTTGGCTGGCCGTTGCTGGCTGTCAGTGGAACTCATTGCAAGGCATATACAAGAAACACAGGGCAACAAAGGAGAGTGTTTTGCTGGGAACTTTCTCATGAAGGTGAGCAATTTGCAAACTACATCCCAAGGAAGATTATAGAGGAAGAGAAGAGTGAAGTAATTGGGCTGCCTCTTGATCAGACCTACCCCAACATTTAAAATGAAGAGTGACATACGTCAACTGATACTTGCTGGGGGCTGAATAGAAATTCAAGCCCCGAATTTTAACTTTTATCCTTGAAATCTAACAAACCACATGAATACTAACGTCTTACAGTTTTATAGCCTTATGTCTATAGCATTCCCCCATCCACTTCAGTGGAGTAAACCCTGGATTATTTAACCACTAAATAATTTTGCAATTAGTTTTCTATTGTTTAACACTCACGTTTGAGAAG
The DNA here is from genome assembly GCA_006410615.1 of Neotragus moschatus. Classification (NCBI taxonomy): domain Eukaryota; kingdom Metazoa; phylum Chordata; class Mammalia; order Artiodactyla; family Bovidae; genus Neotragus; species Neotragus moschatus. Next base: position 162,651 of record SJYA01001024.1, read on the forward strand.
CCAAAGTAACATATGACATGAAACAAGGATGTATAATACATTTTTAAAAATTGAAAATATGTTGTGCTTAAAGTATTTGAAGGAATAAATCTGATGATCTTCCTTGTATCTCATAATAACTTTGAAATTTTAATCCAAAATATATTTTGCAAAAGTAAATAAATATATAACATTATGAGGACAGGAAGTGGTAGTTAGCATATAAAGTATTTTTATAAATATGTAGAAGATGGTAAACAGACTCACATTGATGGATGAACCACAAAAGAATACAGAAGATACAGAGAGGAAGATTGCAGAGAAGTGACAAATATTTTTCCTGAAAAAGAAAGGTTTATAGGTCCTGACAACCCACCCATCATACTTCATACCCTCTCCTAGCTCCAAATACAGAAGCATTTGCCTGCAAGCTAAATGACTGTTACATTATGCATACCCTGCTGAAACAGAAATATAAACTAAAATATTTAAATTTTAGTTTTAAATGTGTTGAAATAAGATACTTTAACACCCTACAAATTTAAACATAAAATCAGATTTTTAAAAACTTTCTATTTTATATTGGAGTAAAGATTGACAATGTTGTGATAATTTCAGGTGGACAGCAGAGCGACTCAGCCATACATATACATGTATCTTTCCCCGCCGGAAACTCCTCTCCTATCCAGGCTGCCACATAACACTGAGCAGAGTCCCATGTGCTATACAATAGGTACTTGTTGGTCATCCATTTTACATATAGCAGTGTGTACATGTCCATCCCAAATTCTCTACTATTTATGGTAACCGTAAATTCATTCCCTAGGCCTGTGAATCTGTTTCTGTTTTGTAAAGTTTTGCAGATTGTTGAAAGAAACATAAAATTGATGGAATTCCATAGGATGTAATACATCATGGACTATAGAAGATGGATACACCAGTTCTCACTCTGCCCTAGATTACTACTGTCTAGAAAGTTTCCTACAGAAGCTCTTCTCACCTCACACTCCCTCCCGTACTCCTCAGTCCTATCCCAAGACAGAGGGCTTTTCCCTCAGATGACCTTCCTATTCTTTGTTTTGTTTTGTTTCAGTATATTTATCCCTGGTTACACAGATGGTAAAGAATCTGCCAGCAATACAGGAAACCCAGGTTTGATCCCTGGGTTGGGAAGATCCCCTGGAGAAGAATAGCCACCCACTCCAGTATTCTTGACTAGAGAATTTCATGGACAGAGAAGCCTGGCATGCTATAGTCCATGGAGTTGCAAAGATTTGGACACAACTTAGCAACTAACACTTTCACTTTCCGTGTGCCATAGCTGGTAAGGGTGAAACTAGAAAAAAAGGAGTTTTTTTCTCATCTACGCCAGTGCTATTTGATTGTTATCATTTCTATGGAGATAACATAAGTAAGGCCAAAGAGATCGTTTCAGGAGGCAAGTATTTGAATTTTGTCCCAAGTGGCTAAGATGGTAAGGAATCTTCCTGCAATGCAGGAGACCTGGGTTTTATCCCTGGGTTGGGAAAATCCCCTGGAGAAAGAAATGGCAACCCATTCCAATATTCTTGCCTGAAGAATTCCATAAACAGAAGAACCTGGCAGGTCCCAGTCCATGGGCTCACAAAGAGTCAGATGCAACTGAAGCAATTTAACACACACACAGTCCTCTTAAAGGTTAAAAACAATGTCTAACTAATTATTTCTATATTCTGACCAGCTGAGTAATTCCTCCCTGGAGCCACTGGAAAAGGCAGCCACAGGTCTTGGGTCCTGTGCACCCCTACTCTGGTGGCTGAGTTGCCCACATTGCCACCAGTAAAGTTTGGCACTTGGTCTGAAAGGTAGGGGCTTCCCTGGTAGCTCAGATGGTCAAGAATCTGTTTGTAGTGCAGGAGACCTGGGCTCGATCCCTGGGTGGGGAAGATCCCCTGGAGAGGGTATGACAACCCACTCCAGTATTCTTGCCTGGAGAATCCCATGGACAGAGTCTGGCAAACTACAGACCACTGGGTCACAGGAGTCAGACATGATTAATAGACAAGGGCAGGGCCTGCTAACATTCTCGAAGTGTCCGGCAGGTGGCAGTGTTTCCCTCACCGGTAGAGCCTAGCAGGGTCTAACCCTGAGGGCTCTGGAAGAGACCTGAAGATAGTCACCTGCCCAGATTTTGATTTTTTGTTTTGCCTTTTTCTACATTTTATTTTTGAAACATTTTAGTAAAAATAAGCAAGGCAGGCTTTGGTGAAGATGGTAGAGAGAAGCAGGTGCCTCCCTTCCCACGTCACTGGATGTGCTTGACCTCCTGAGCCCCTTTCTGTGATGTTCCCAGTGGAGCTGTCCTAGAGACACCCAGGAAGATGATTTCCAATCCTTAACGTCCTCCACGTGTCCTGCCACCCAGCCAATCTGCTGCCCCACTTCCTTCAAAGCTGGCTCCCACCACTGGTCACTCTCCTCAGCTGCAATTCTCCTGGGAGACCCAAGCACACTTCCTGGAGGAGGCTGTGTGGGAGCCCAAATCACCTGAGAAAAGGAGTAACTANGTCATTTGAAAAGACCCTGATGCTGGGAAAGATTGAAGGTGAGAGGAGAAAGGGATGGCAGAGGATGAGATGGTTGGATGGCATCACCAATACGATGGACATGAGTTTCAGTAGGCTCTGGGAGTTGGTGATGGACAGGGAAGTCTGGTGTGCTGCAGTCCATGGGGTCGCAAAGATTTGGACATGACTAAGCTACTGAACTGAACTGACTACAGAGACAGAGATAGAGCTATAGATTTCTTTCTGTCCCAAAGGGAGAAAAACAAGCTCTTCATTCCTTTTTTGGACCACCAGGAAAGTTGATGCCACTTTTAAGCTACCCAGGGCTCCCCAATAGTCGTATGCTTTTCTTGCTAATAGATATTTTTCATGTAAAGACTTCNAGAGACAGAGATAGAGCTATAGATTTCTTTCTGTCCCAAAGGGAGAAAAACAAGCTCTTCATTCCTTTTTTGGACCACCAGGAAAGTTGATGCCACTTTTAAGCTACCCAGGGCTCCCCAATAGTCGTATGCTTTTCTTGCTAATAGATATTTTTCATGTAAAGACTTCTTTCCCCGTGTGCCCCAGATGTTTGCAGAAACACTCTGCAGCAAGTTTTCAGCTTACTGCCCCCATGTGGGTATATGCACTGTCTACAGGGTGGAATTATGCAACAACAGCTACACAGAATACAACCAGCAGACTCTTCTCCTTTCATGGAGCAAGCTTGTCTGGGGTCAGAAGGAAGATCACACGGCAAGGGATAAAGCAGCCAAGTGAAGCTGACTATTCACTCCCCTCCCACAACTGTGAATAATCTAAGGACATTAGAGACCTGAAAGAGGGTTGCTGACATCTGTACCTGAAGACTTTTTGCTAAAGGTGAACTGGAGAAGGAGCAGCATTGTGCTCAGAAGACAGTTGAACACCCCATTGATTTTCCAGCAGTGTTTCACTAAGGCTTTCTTGAAATGTACTGACATGGCAGATCAAAATGCCCTGTGATCCTAAATGCCTTTGTCTCAGCTCTCTTGCTGACTATCCAAACTCAAATTAGGGAAAAGACCACAGATGACAAGAACAGAGTATTACTCAAATTTTAATAGTAGCTTCTTAGTTTGGGGGAACAAGCTAGAGAAATATAAAGAAGAAAAGAATATATTTAAAACTGCACTGTTAGGGGCTCAGTTAGGACTGTTTACTGAAAGGAAACAACCCCTACCCTGGACAGTGCATAAAGAGAAGAAAGGTAAAAAGGAGGTGATGTTCTTATTGCGAGATGCCAGGATGGCAGAGAGAGGCTGTGAGACAAGACCTGGGGGAAGCAGGAACTGCAGGGACAGGAGAAGCACACGAGTATCAGAGGGCAAAACTCCATGAAAATACTTGGCAAAATGGCTCGGTTGAGGGGAATCTTGGTGGAAACCAGTGAACCATGTGTCAATAACTTTTCCTCAGTAATTGATCTCACTAATTTGGATAGATACTGTTTCTACCTGTTCTGCCGTTTCCTTGGGAACTTTATCCTTTCTGTTTGATTTCAGATCAATACAGGTTTTTGGTATTTGGGGTCAGCTTTCTACCTGTTCATTTCAGTCCATCATTCAGGCAGAGCCTCTTACTAGGAACTTGTGCTCTCACTTCTCCTGATTCTCTTGTTGAGGAGAGACATGCTGTACAATCAAAGGCTACCGTATTCTGCATGGGCTTCCCAAGTGGCACTAGTGGTAAAGAACCTGCCTGCCAATGCAGATGTAAGAGACGTGGGTTCCATCCCTGGGTCAGGAAGATCCCCTGGAGGAGGGCATGGTGACCCACTCCATTATTCTTGCCTGGAGAACCCCATGGACAGAGAAGCCTGGTGGACTACAGTCCATGGTGTCGCAAAGAGTTGGACACAACTGAAGTGACTTAGCACGCACGCATGCATATTCTATACTCTGGGTGAAACGTCTGTGGAGCCTGTGGAGCGCCTTGGGGAAGACCACCTGAGCTAGTTACTCTATTTTAGGGGAAAAAAAAATGAAATGTAGGAGACAATGGCAGTCTTATACTAGAAAGGTAATCTGAGCTGAAACAAATTGATACCCCACTTTGAGCCCTAGGACATAATGCTGCTGCTGGCGTTTAGTGGCTTCCCTGGTGGCTCAGATGTTAAAAGCATCTGCCAACAATGCGGGGAGATCCGGGTTTGATCCCTGTGTTGGGAAGATCCCCTGAAGAAGGAAATGGCCATCCACTCCAGTATTCTTGCCTAGAAAATCCCATGGACGGAGAAATGTGGCAGGCACAGTCCATGAGGTCACAAAGAGTTGAACACAACTGAGCAACTTCATTTTGAGTCTGACTCTTTTCCAGGTCTCTCTGTTCATGGGATTTCCCAGACAAGAATACTGGAGTAGGTTGTCTTTTCCTTCTCCAGGGGATCTTCCCAACCCAGGGATCAATATGGTGTCTCCTGCTTGGCAGGCAGATTCTTTACCACTGAGCCACCTGTGAAGCCATGATGCTAGTTTAATTCAAGATAATAGAATCAAAGGCTTCCCAGGTGGCTCCGTGGTAAAGAATCCACCTACTAATATAGGAGCCTCAGGAGATTCAAATGGGATCCCTGAGCTGGGAAGATCTCCTGGAGAAGGGAATGGCAACCCACTCCAGTATTCTTGCCTAGAGAATCCCATGGAGGAGGAGCCTGGTGGGCTACAGTCTATGGGGTTGCAAAGAGTTGGACACAACTAAGCACAACAGAATCAGTAATAAATTTACCAGAGAGGTAATCCATGGCCCTGTGTAAAATAATATCTTTTGTCAAGGGCTCAGTTAAAAAGGATAAAATCAGTTATAACATAATTAGAAAAATAAGGAATCATTTTTAAAAAGATCTTTTAGCCCGTTCAGGGTGATATAGCAGATTATCATAGACTAGATATCTCATAAATAATAGACACTTGTTCCTCACAGTTCTGGAGGCTGGGAAGTCCAAGCTCAAGGGGCTTGCTGTCTTACCAGACTAGGTGTCTGGTAAGAACCCACTTCCTGGATCGCAGACAGTGGTCTTTTTGCTGTCACCTCACCAAGCAGTAGGAATAAGGGCTAGTTGAGCATCTCTGATAAGAGTCCTAATCCCACTCTCGGGGACTCCACTCTCATGCCCTAAACCCCTCCCAAAGGGCCCCACCTCCAAATATCATCATATGAGGGTTAGATTTCAACCCTCATGAATTTGGGGGGACACAGTTTACGGCAAGGGACTAATCCCCCTTAACACTCCCATAGTGCCAGTAATGAAAGAGGCAAACATGATAAACATGGTCATTGTACAGATCTGTCAAGAATTTAGCCATTAATCCCTGTAGCTCCTAACCCTGCAACTGTTCTGATTTCTGACTTTAGTACATTTATCTGCAAAGTTATTTCTCCGTGATTGACCTATGTTCTGCATTTTCTTTCTCTGTTTTCTCTCACTCTCTATTTTTCTTTCTCTTCCTCTACCAGATGAGTCTAAATTCTTGTTTGCTTTTACTTAATGGTGTCTGATACTTACATCAAAGGATTCCTCGAGGGTTTCACAATTTCTTCTAGCATGCTTTTCTCACTATTAAAGAAAAAAAAGGACAGGAGAGGAATTTTTCTCACCCAAGAGAGGTATAAGTAATAAAAATGCAGCGGATTTGCCAGTAGTGGCAGAAACTAGAGAACAAAAATGGATATTTTGCCTCTGATATAACACTTTGCCTTGCAGGAGCCTAAGATCTCACTAGACAAATGGGAATAGTGCCACTGAGGTAAAATATTTAGGGCATCTGCTGTCAGCTGTGGTACACCAAATGTGATAATCTTAGAGTCAGCCCATTGTGTAGATAAAATGGCCAGCCATCAAAACAAAAACAAACAAACAACTAAGACAATATTTGGAACTGGTGCAGAATAGTGAACAGTGCAAAAGGGCACACCTTTTGCAGAGTGAACAAAACCTCTGGTAACAATTAATTATACAATTCTCCAGAACCTCCAGTTTGTCTCTACACTCTCAAGAGGTTTTTGAGCAGCTAAAATTTACTACATGCTCTCCCTCAGCTTTGATATTTCCTAATTAAAAAAAAAAACGGATTGATTTTTCTGTGGGAGGGTAAGAGTCCAAATCTGAAAGTTTGTCATAAAAATATAAAAATTATACTTATTTGTTTTAAGGCTTCCCTGGTGGTTCAGCTGGTAAAGAATCTGCCTGCAATGCAGGGGACACTGGTTTGATTCCTGGGTTGGGAAGATACCCTGGAGAAGCTTCCCATTCCAGTAGAACTGCCTAGAGAATTCCATGGACAGAAGAGCCTGGCAGGCTACAGTCCATGGGGTTGCAAAGAGTTGGACATGGCTGGACGACTTTCACTTTCGTTTATTTATTTTGGATAAAGTCAATTAGCAAACCCTAACCCAGATGACCACCCTAATTACCAAGTGATATATGCTGAATTATGTGTAACAAATGGTGTTGTCCAGTCCTCTTACATGAGGACTAGCTATCTTCATCTTGTGAGTGTGTCTAAAATAAGTTGTATCTGCTTGGCTATATGAGAGAGTGAGATTTACCTCTGTCTTTGAAATCTCTGTAGTGAATTGCCTGTAACATATATCATGTTCTGGTTTAATACTTATTTAATAATAAAATAGTTTACTTTCTCTTCTACCACTGGAGAGATTTTTTGGTTTAACAGGAGATTTTATTTTTAATTACATTTTCCCAATACACACAGGCAGTGCCTTTCACTTCAGAAAGAGTATTTAATTCATGGGTTGAAAAAGAGATGTATCAGTTACCTTTTTCAGGGTAAACTGGTCAATCTCTTACCTTCATCAAATGTAAGAGGTCAACCGTCATACCATCTGGAGATATCTGCTCACAAAATTTCTTAGCCATTTGGAGATCAATCGTCAAACACACTTTTTTTTCCCTATTCTGCAGTATCCATCATTACATTGTACCAGTTATGATTTGCCAGCTTTCTGCTGGCAGAAGGTAATCTCTCCCAAGTGGCCTCATCTTTACAGAATACACTTGGAATTCTGCAGCCATCTAGTCTTGGCCTCCTACTACTTGTTTAGAATTTGATTGATCAGTTGACTTCACATGGTAAGTGAGTAAGTGAATATAACATCTTTCCAGGTTCCCCCCAAATTACTAGGCTCCTCAATAACAGGGGGAAAATGACCTTACTGCCTTTTTTTTTTTTTTTTTCTAGTTGCCATATCTCTTAGAAGACATGCTTTAAAAGGAAAAGAAAAGCAAAGTGAAGTCACTCAGTGGTGTCCAACTCTTTGCGACCCCATGGACTGTAGCCTACCAGACTCCTCTGTCCATGGGATTTTCCAGGTAAGATACTGGAGTGGGTTGCCATTTCCTTCTCCAGGAGATCTGCCTGACCCAGAGATTGAACCCAGGTCTCTCGCATTGTAGGCAGACGCTTTACTGTCTGAGCCACCAGGGAAGTCCTTTAAAGGGGGCTATGAATAAAATTTTTGTTAATTTCTTTTCTGTCTGCCACTCTCTATTTTCTCCAAATCTCATGAGAAAGATTTTTCTCCTGTAGTCTGCCCCAAGGTGTTTCCTACTTCAGTACAGGGATGGGTAGACAGCTATCCTGACAGCTAGTTATCATCATGTTTTGATGTCCTGTCTCAGTCCACTTGGGCTATGTAACAAAATAGCCAGCCTGGGAGGCTTAAACAATAGACATTTCTCTTTCACTGTACTGTTTAACCACTTCAGTCGTGTCTGACTCTGTGCAACCCTATGGACTGTAGCCTCATCTCTCCATGGAATTCTTCAGGTAAGAGTACTGGAGTGGATTACCATGCCCTCATCCAGAGGATCTTCCCGACCAAGGGATTGAACCCTGGTCTCCTGCATTGCAGGCAGAGTCTTTACCACTGAGCCACCATGTTGAGGTTGGGAAATCCAAGATCAAGGGGCTAGAAGATTTGATTCTTGGCAAGGGCCCTCTTCCTGGTGAATACATTTTTTTCTGTGTCCTCATATGATGGAGAAAGCTCTAGTCTCTTCTTATAAGGTTGCTAACCCCATTATGGGAGCTTCTCCCTCACAACCTCATTTTATTTCCAGATGACCCGTATCCTAATACTACTACATTAAGGGTTAATATATGCTTCTTTTTGAAGGGGAGAGGAGACACAAGCATTGAGTCCATAACACAGTCATCATTTTTTCTTACCAAAATTGTCTGTCATTTTGATTGATGGTTCCAAAAGACAACTCTGCCACAGTGCCAATCTGATCTAACTGAAAGGATTGGACAGTTTATTCAGATATCCACTAGTTAGAAACCTTGCGGAGAATCAAGAATTACTACTTATTTCCAGGGCATAATCATTAAGGAGCACAGGTAGATCAGGGGGAATCTAGGTCTCTGTCGCAGCTCCCAGGTCCTTTCTTGCTACTCCACTTGAAGACTAGCATAAACCTCTCTAAGCACTGTTCATTGTCTTATCACTTCCACAGAGAAGCCATTTACAAGATCAAACAATGTCTCCATTTATCTATTTTTTTAAGTTATTTATTTATTATTTTGGCTGTGTCAGGTCTTCTTTGCATCCTGCGGGATCTTCTATTGATGTGGGATCTTTCATTGTGGTACACAGACTGTCTACTTGTGGCCCGTGGGCTCAGTAGTTGTAGCCCACAGGCTTAAATGCTCCATGGCATGGAGGATCTTAATTCCCGGACCAGGGTTCAACCTGCATCCCCTACTTTGCAAGGCGGATTCTTAATCCCTTCCCAGGGAAGTCCCACTGTCTCCATTTATACTCAGACATTTACATAGCTTAGGTGACATTTTCCAGGGAGCCATCCTCTATAAATTGAAAAGTCATAGCTCTGTATGCGGTTGGTGCTCAGTTGCTCAGTGACCCCGTGGACTGTAGCCCACCAGGCTTTTCTGTCCATGGAATTCTCCAGGCGAGTATACCGGAGTGCAAGGCCATTTCCTCCTCCAGGGGATCTTCCTGACCCAGAGATCGAATCCTCATCTCGTGTGCCTCCTGTGTTGGCAGGTGGGTTCTTTACCACTGGGCCACGGCAGCAATCCCAAATAGCCATGGCCCTATCACTAGAATTCCATAAAATGATTCTCCTGCTGGAGAAAACTTTAGACTGTGCTGACCATACCATGTTTACAGGAAAATTTGATCAACCCCCTTTTTCTTTCCTCGAATGTTTCCATGATGAACTATAATTCATCTGGTGTTTTCTGATTACCACTGTTACATGTCTCTGATGACCAAACAGTTTCTAAGTCAAGGAACCATACGACATTGAGTTAGAAGCAATGCCTAGGTTCCTGAGTTTGGGTTTGAGCCAAGACAGATGTGATATAACTGAAAATTAAACCAATCTTCTATAGCCTCATCAAGCATATGAACACGTATGCTTTCCATCTCTCTCCAACTATTAGGTGAGAGCAAATAATCGTTCGCAGAAAGCAATGGCACCCGCTCCAGTACTCTTGCCTGGAAAATCCCATGGACAGAGGAGCCTGGTAGGCTGCAGTCCATGGGGTCGCCAAGAGTCGGACACTTACTGAGCGACTTCACTTTCACTTTCACTTTTCACTTTCATGCATTGGAGAAGGAAATGGCAACCCACTCCAGTGTTCTTGCCTGGAGAATCCCAGGAAAGGTAGAGCTTGGTGGGCTGCCCTTTATGGGGTTGCACAGAGTTGGACACGACTGAAGCAACTTAGCAGCAGCAGCAAGTAATCACTATTCCATTTGTCTGTAATAATTCAATGTCACTCTCCCTAAGCAGAAAGTCCTTTGAATGAAACTGTTTAAGAATTGAAAGCACCCAAATAGAACGACATACTTTTTTCTTATGAAATAAGGCAAGTTGCTTTACATTGAAAGTACTTTCTAAGAGATTAATGCATTTATGACATGTCTATTTAATTTCTTTATTTGCTCAAACTAACATCTCCGTATTCAAGCAGGGGTGGTAACTGTGGCAGTATGAAACTCATCTCCTTTAATAGAGAATTATAAATAATTCAGACCAAAGGACATAAGGAGAGCAGGCAGAATCCTTTTCTAGCGTTTTTCTCCCACCAAAGGATCCATTTCCTTTATTTTTTCATACTAGTAAAAATATGGTAAATTTGCTCTTGTCTTGTCTCATTTGTATTTGGGTTGGGTTGTAGGTAAAGAAAATTACTCTCTTTATGGGTGTAACCACAGACAGAGAGAGTAATTTAATTTACAATTATATGGCATAAATTTTTACTTTTACTTTTTGCTCTTTTTGGTTTCCCTGTAATATGTAGTTTAAACTCTGCTTTTCAAAGGTGTGTGTGTGCTAAGTCACTTCAGTTGTGCCTGATTCCCACCAGACTCTTCTGTCCATGGGATTCTCCAGGCAAGAATACCGGAGTGGAGTGCTGTGCCCTCCTCCATGGGGTCATCCCAACCCAGGAAATGTAAATTCTTGGTCCCACTCAGATCACAAAATCTGAATCTCTAGATGATTACCCAGTATTCTGTGTTTTATCAGTTCTCTGGGTGATTCTTATGAATTCTTCTTATGAATGCTCATGGCTGAGAAGTATTTATTTAAACTGGCCTCATGTAATGGACGTGAGTTTGAGTGAACTCTGGGAGTTGGTGATGGACAGTGAGGCCTGGCATGCTGCGATTCATGGGGTTGCAAAGAGTTGGACATGACTGAGCAGCTGAACTGAACTGAACTGTGTAAATGTTTGCTGGTATTGACAAAGCATGGCTTGTATCTGCAAGTTTGTCAGGCACAGACCAAGAATACAGCAATGTTCTTGGGTGAATACGTTTTTAACCTCCAGACCTCTGAATGGTATTGTCACAGTTCAAGGAATCACCCACTCCTCTGCCTGCATGAATGATACTTAACCTCTCTGGGATCTTATTTCTTCACCTGTAATCTGGTTTGCTCTGGTCTGGAGAGATAAGCTTAACAGGGCAAAGAATACTCAAAGAGAACTCCAGGTGTTTTCTCTATGCTTGGTCGCCTAGGTCAAGAGTGCAATCTCATCCCCCAAATTCCTCAAATGTTATTCAACATAGAGGACTTAGTGATGATGTACTCGGTGATTCATAGACGTCCAGTTTGTCAAGACTTTGCTAAGTGATGTCATGCTCAGAACTACGTAGCTGGAAACAGTGTTGGGGCCAGTCATGGACCCCTGGCTCCTGGTCCATTTCCTCTTCACTGTTCGGTGCTCCATCTCTACAATCAGACACGTTTAGCTGGTGGTATGGAAATGAAGTAAAGTGAACTGACAAATTGTGTTCCATGGAGAATGAAAAAACTAGAGATATAAAGTCAGTTTCTGTTAAAGCTTGAAGGTAAATGGGATGTGATCATGGGCAGCAAATGATTTTTATTAATTTTACCTTCATTAAGTTTGAATTTTCAATGGCATGGATTTTTCCTTATCAAGTTATAAATATATAGTATCTATATAGTTATATGTAAATATCTATAAAGTTATATGTAAAGCAAAATTAGGAAAATTACATCATTTCAAATGAAGTCTTTAGGTGACTTGAAGGCTGTAGAAAAAAGATGTGAAGAGCTGGAATCCAGAAGAGACTCTGAAATCAGCTGCAAAGTCTCCACTTTTCTGCCAGCAAGTTCTTTCTTCTTCAGAAACAGAATGAACCAAACACAGAGAAATAAAGGCCACAGATGGACTGCATTCACCTTCTATTGAACTCCTCAATTAAAGGCAAATTATATTCTAACATTAAAATCACATTTCTCACAGTGCCTTTATTTTTAACTCATCATCTCTTTTTAGCTCTAAATAAAGAAGATGGGATAATTGATAATTACTGGCAAACTTTTAAAACAATTATGGCTAGATTTTTAGGGAAATAATGAATCAAAGCTAGCCCTCATTTTACAGATGAAGAATTTGTCAGTGTCACACAGATAGTACATAATCAAGTCAGGTCTAGAAATTAGATTCCCAATAATAAAGTTTAATGCTATTCCTGCCTGTCTTTGCTGAACCGAGGTCAAAACAAAGAGGAATAAAAACATANAGGGAAATAATGAATCAAAACTAGCCCTCATTTTACAGATGAAGAATTTGTCAATGTCACACAGATAGTACATAATCAAGTCAGGTCTAGAAATTAGATTTCCAATAATAAAGTTTAATGCTATTCCTGCCTGTCTTTGCTGAACTGAGGTCAAAACAAAGAGGAATAAAAACATATAAAATGATAACCCCCCCAAAACACATAGTTTGTGTGATGAAGCCTTTAATTTCAGTTGTTTCCCCAAAGACATTCTTTAATTNTAGGGAAATAATGAATCAAAGCTAGCCCTCATTTTACAGATGAAGAATTTGTCAGTGTCACACAGATAGTACATAATCAAGTCAGGTCTAGAAATTAGATTCCCAATAATAAAGTTTAATGCTATTCCTGCCTGTCTTTGCTGAACCGAGGTCAAAACAAAGAGGAATAAAAACATATAAAATGATAACCCCCCAAAACACATAGTTTGTGTGATGAAGCCTTTAATTTCAGTTGTTTCCCCAAAGACATTCTTTAATTTCTCTTTTGATAGCTTGTATGACAGAGACTTTTCCCACTGTTTTACATTAATTAACTCATCCAATAATGTTTTCATATATAAAATAACTAAAATCAGGAAGCTAGAGGAGAAAATTAACATACCTATGTGGTAGACACTACAGTCACCCCTATTTTACACGTAAGGAAATAGAGGTCCAATTTTTAAGTTGTTTATGGTTAAATGGACAGTAAGTGATGGTTCTGTGATGTGAACTCAGAACCTCCAAAGAGCCACTACATTATACAGACTCCCCAATGATTCTATAAATTATTCAATGTCTCCAGCTCGAAATGCCCCAATTTTAAAAAGATATCACAGTTTCCTTATCTAATAATCATACTTTCCTTTAAGTTTTAAAGCTATTTTAAAATGTAAAGAAGCACAAATTAAAGACACCAATAATTCTACCTACAACCCCAAAGTTACCATTGTTAATATTTCATTTCGTATTATTTTTCTGTATTTTCCTCACACTTTGTAAATTTTTTTACAAACATGAACCACTTTTTCCTCAAGTTTCATCATTTTTGGGTAGAGATAAAATCCTGACTTCACAATATCCCAGTTCCAAGTACTTACAGACCATCTGGTGATATCTACGTGTACAGTCATCTATTGTGTTGTTGAAAGAGGGTGTCTGCTATGACTGAAATACTCATAGAAGCCCCTTGGATGTCCAGCNTCACAGTTTCCTTATCTAATAATCATACTTTCCTTTAAGTTTTAAAGCTATTTTAAAATGTAAAGACGCACAAATTAAAGTCACCAATAATTCTACCTACAACCCCAAAGTTACCATTGTTAATATTTCATTTTGTATTATTTTTCTGTATTTTCCTCACACTTTGTACAAACATGAACCACTTTTTCCTCAAGTTTCATTATTTTGGGGTAGAGATAAAATCCTGACTTCACAATATCCCAGTTCCAAGTACTTACAGACCGTCTGGTGATATCTACGTGTACAGTTATCTATTGTGTTGTTGAAAGAGGGTGTCTGCTATGACTGAAATACTCATAGAAGCCCCTTGGATGTCCAGCAAATGTTACCATAAAGAAAGCTGAGCACTCAAGAATTGATGCTTTTGAACTGTGGTGTTGGAGAAGACTCTTGAGAGTCCCTTGGACTGCAAGGAGATCCAACCAGTCCATCCTAAAGGAAATCAGTCCTGAATATTCTTTGGAAGGACTGATGCTGAAGCTGAAGCTCCAATACTCTGGTCACCTGATGCAAAGAACTGACTCACTGGAAAAGACCCTGATGCTGGGAAAGATTGAAGGCGGGAGGAGAATGGGATGACAGAGGATGAGATGGTTGGAGGCATCACCCACTCGATGGATATGAGTTTGAGTAGGCTCCAGGGGGGTGGTGATGGACAGGAAGCCCAGCTGTCCATGGGGTTGCAAAGAGAGGGACACGACTGAGCAACTGAACTGAACTGAAGTACTTACGAATGTCCCTCAGATATTTAGCAAATGCTACCAAGTAAACTAAATGCCTGGGCTTCCCAGTTGTATCCGACTCTTTGCAACCCTGTGGACTGTAACCTACCAGGCTCCTCTGTCCATGGGATTTTCCAGGCAAGAATACTGGAGTGGGTTGCCACTGCCTTCTCCAGGGGATCTTCCTGACCCAAGGATTGAACCCAGGTCTCCCGCCTTGCAGGTAGACGCTTTAACCTCTGAGCCTCCTAGTATTTTAAATCTTTCAAATTGTCAAAGATAGCCAGTAGATAAAGGAAAGTGGACCGTGCTTATTTGGTTGAATGAATGGGTAAAAGAGGGGTCTCCTGAGGCTTGTTTAATCATTAGTGGTTTGAAAAGTTTTCCATCTATCAATTTCTCCTCCAGCTTTGTCTGAGAGCATGGATCTGTAGTGCTAGCAGCCACCTTATCCACAGGTTCTGACTCAACTCACTGAGTTTTTGCACTCACAGAATGGTCCTGAGTACCCTGCACATAAATTTCTTCTTGACCTTTCTGGTCCATGTGTCAGGTAGAGCAAATAAGCTTGAATTATCTCCCAAGAGTCCCCTTATTCACCAGCAAGTAAATTGGTGAATTTGTTGGGTTGCTGGGTGATATATCCATCTGCACTATATCTGTAACAACTCCCCTTCTTGGCAGCANGGTTTTTGCACTCACAGAATGGTCCTGAGTACCCTGCACATAAATTTCTCCTTGACCTTTCTGGTCCATGTGTCAGGTAGAGCAAATAAGCTTGAATTATCTCCCAAGGGGCCCCTTATTCACCAGCAAGTAAATTTTGGTGAATTTGTTGGGTTGCTGGGTGATATATCCATCTGCACTATATCTATAACAACTCCCCTTCTTGGCAGCAAGTATTCTTAATTTTTTAATATTTTCTATGTCACTAGATAAAAAAAAATGACTCAACAGCCTTTTTAGATTGAAGTTTTTATTAGTAATGAGACAATATTTACTATGTTTTAGTATTACTCTATTAAATCAGTTTATAAGAAAATTCTTCATTTTACAAGAATATGATTCATTGCTTCACTGGTTTCATTTATTCCCTAATTTTTTGTATAAATAATTTCCCACTCTTATGTCTTTTTAAGATATTGCTACTTTACTAAATCAATTCACAAGCAAATTCTTCATTTATCAAGATTATGATTTATTACTTTGCTGGTTTCATTGATTCCCTAATTTTTTGTATAAATAATTTCCCACTGTTATGTCTTTTTAAGATATTACTGCTCTACTAAATCAATTCTTAAGCAAATTCATTTATCAAGAATATGATTTATTACTTTGTTGGTTTCATTTATTCCCTAATTTTTTATATAAATAATGTCCCACTTTTATGTCTTTTTAAGATATAACTACTCTACTAAATCAATTTATAAGAAAATTCTTTATTTATCAAGAACATGATTTATTACCTTACTGGTTTCATTTGCACACTAATTTTTATATAAACAATTTTCCACTCTTTTTTGTTATAGTATGACTTAACTCTTAGCTGAATGATATCTTGTGCTCTTTTAATAGAAGTTTATATAAATGGCAATTTCAGAAAGCATTAAAAATTTCTATTTACAAGCTGAGGGGGCCTCTGGGCATTTACATGGTGCTATTGTTCCTTCACGTGAGAAGACATGGAATTGATAAACTCTCCCTCTTGACACC
This sequence comes from Neotragus moschatus, assembly GCA_006410615.1. NCBI lineage: Eukaryota > Metazoa > Chordata > Mammalia > Artiodactyla > Bovidae > Neotragus > Neotragus moschatus. Next base: position 178,941 of record SJYA01001024.1, read on the forward strand.
ACATGACTCTGGAGCAAAGACATTACAAAGCCCTGAGGAAGCCCTCCAAAGAGAAAATTCATGCTTCTTGCTATTTTGTGATATATCTACTCAGTAGTAGAGGGGTCCTGGCTTTGTGCCCTACTGAAAATGTATCTATGAGTTCAGAAATAATCAGAGTCAGCCATTTGGATTATAAATGGGGGTTAGGACAACCTCGCCACTGGATGCAGTTGATAGGCACTGTCCACGGAATATTGTTTGTAAACAACAGTGCCTTTCTGTTCCTAAGGAGAGAGCCAACTAAATGAGAATTTAATCTAAAGCAGAGGACTGGGCAACTAGTCCTCCCAAGACCTGCTAGTCACCTAGTATTATTTATATGAGCTTGCATGGAAATCTTTCTTTGGTAATCTCTCTCTTTTGATATTCTGAATGCACTTCTTATCACTTTAAAAAGAATCAAATAACTAAGGAGGATATGAGGAATAAAAGGAGTTACTCTGGAAGAAAGCAAGATTTTGAAAACAGCTCTATTTTGCAAATCTCAGACTCTCTTCACATATGATTGAAAGCTTGACTGAATATAAAATTATGATCTCATAAATTTCCTCTTAGCATGGCATTTTCTGATAGCACCAAATGGGAATATTTAGTCAGACTAACTTCTGCCACATTGCTGCTCATTTTAATCTTAATATTTTTTGTGGTTTACTGTGTTAAACTGAATCCTAGGTGAGTTTTTCTTTGCACTTAAACTTCAAGGGTGATGTTTTCATCACTTTAATGAGAATATGCAGAATTCTTGTAGCTCAGGCTCAAGGTTGTGTTTATATGCTTATTTTAATCACACAATTTCCTGTGTTACAGATCTCATGACTCTTTTTGCTTCATTTTTTTTTCCTCAGGTCTTCTTGGGATTATCTGCTTTCTAAGATTTGATCTTCATTTTATGTCATAAATTTTCTCTATCACTCCTGTAATTTTCTTGTTTTATGTAGTCACAATAGTTGCTAGGGCTATTTTCACATGAGACAAATTAAGTGTTAAGTCATAAATACCACTACTAACAATAAAATCAGTAACTACATATTGAGAAAAAGTGTATTTCGTAAGACAAGTAAAAGAATTCTGAACTTACATGCAAGTATACACAGANGTTTTATGTAGTCACAATAGTTGCTAGGGCTATTTTCACATGAGACAAATTAAGTGTTAAGTCATAAATACCACTACTAACAATAAAATCAGTAACTACATATTGAGAAAAAGTGTATTTCGTAAGACAAGTAAAAGAATTCTGAACTTACATGCAAGTATACACAGATACGAGTATGTTCAGTTCAATTCAGTCACTCAGTTGTGTCTGACTCATTGTGACCCCTGGCAGCACGCCAGGCCTCCCTGTCCGTCACCCACTCCCAGAGACCACCAAAACCNATCTTCTTGGGATTATCTGCTTTCTAAGATTTGATCTTCATTTTATGTCATAAATTTTCTCTATCACTCCTGTAATTTTCTTTTTTTATGTAGTCACAACAGTTGCTAGGGCTATTTTCACATGAGACAAATTAACTGTTAAGTCATAAATACCACTACTAACAATAAAATCAGTAACTACATATTGAGAAAAAGTATATTTCATAAGACAAGTAAAAGAATTCTGAACTTACATGCAAGTATACACAGATATGAGTATGTTCAGTTCAATTCAGTCACTCAGTTGTGTCCAACTCATTGTGACCCCTGGCAGCACGCCAGGCCTCCCTGTCCGTCACCCACTCCCAGAGACCACCAAAACCCATGTTCATTGAGTTGGTGATGCCATCCAACCATCTCATCCTCTGTCATCCTCTTCTCCTTCTGCCCTCAATCTTTCCCAGCATTAGGGTCTTTTCCAANCTTTAAGGGAACCTCCGTTCTTTTGAGGCCACCAAAGGAGAAGGGGGCAGTAGTGGATGAGATGGTTAGATAGCATCACTGACTCAATGGACATGAATTTGAACAAACTCCGGGAGCCTGGCGTACTGCAATCCATGGAGTCACAAAGAGTTGGACACAAGTGAGTGACTGAACAACAAAGAACAACAGGCCACCTGTTATACTGTAAGTATGAATTAGTGCCACTAATTCATGTTGCTGTGTATCACAGAATTAGGGTATTTCCATAACTTCTAAACTGACTGTTCTCTATTGCTAAGTGTAATAATGACTTTCTACAATCACTGAAATCGCACACTTAAATTAGAATTTAGACACAGAGTAAGTAAANAAAGAACAACAGGCCACCTGTTATACTGTAAGTATGAATTAGTGCCACTAATTCATGTTGCTGTGTATCACAGAATTAGGGTATTTCCATAACTTCTAAACTGACTGTTCTCTATTGCTAAGTGTAATAATGACTTTCTACAATCACTGAAATCGCACACTTAAATTAGAATTTAGACACAGAGTAAGTAAAATCTATCCATATCTCCTCGGCCTTACTCACGCTGAAGTGCTAGATTAGGATTTCAGTTAGATTAGGGTACTGCGCCTATAGAACTGGGGCTTCCCTTGTGGCTCAGCTGGTAAAGAATCCACCTGAAATGCAGGAGACCTGGTTTCGATTCCTGGGTTGGGAAGATCCCTGGAGAAGGAGAAGGCTACCCACTCCAGTATTCTGGCCTGGAGAACTCTGTGGACTGTATAGTCCACGGGGTGGCAAGGAGTTGGACACGACTGAACAGCTTTCATTTTTACTTTTCATCTGTAGAACTGAGGCATTAACTTGACCCCAGTGACATCTCCAGATACTGCCATCATCCTTGGGAATCAGCTTAAAGCCAATTTACCTTTCTGTTTATCTTTCCAACTATAATACTTTTATATACTAATTGACTATTTCCTGGGAAAGAGCAAAATATTGTTTTTTGTGGTTTTATTGTTTAAAAACCAACATACAAGGGAGCAATTTACATTCATGGGTTGATAAAGGCACAGATTTGTCTGTTCTGTTCATTACTATGTTTTGCAGAGCCTAGCACAGCTCTTGTACTAGTATTCAATAAATATCAAATGAATTAAGCAACCAATTAATTAATTGCACAGAGTATTATACTAGCTCTTGCAACTGAAAATAGGTGTAGACATAAAGATATTGTTTACTTTGGGGTAATTTTCATTGTATTCTTGTAGCTCAATACTGATCTTTATATCATCTATCTGTTGAATTTGGGAAATATGGACAGTTTATTTTTAAGATGTATATTTAAACAGTCTAAAGACTTTTTTTGTTGTAAATGTTTTAGTCTAACATATATATTCTTGCGAAATTCTCAAACAATTTCTTGATATAATAGCAGTGTGGGGATTTATTATAAAAAAGGTTATAGTACACTGAAGTGTTTGCTAGTATACCAGTAATTCATCTAAGATCTAGATTTTCTTCTAATGAAAATATAGTTTGTAAGTGATGATTTACAGTAATTAAAAAAAATAATTTTATCTATTTACTTATTTTGACCGTGTTGGGTCTTGTTTCTGCTTGGGCTTTTCTCTAATTGCTGCAAATGGAGGCTGTTCTCTAGATGTGGTGCATGGGCTCCTCATTGCGGTGACTTCTCTTGTTGTGCAGCACAGACTCTGGGATATGTGAAGTGAAGTGAAGTGAAGTGGCTCAGTCTTATCTAACTTTTTACGACCCTTTGTAGCCTACCAGGCTCTTCATGGGATTTTCCAGGCAAGAGTACTGGAGTGTACTGCCATTTCCTTCTCCAGGGGATCTTCCTGACCCAGAGATTGAACCTTGGTCTCCTGCGTTGTAGGCAGACACTTTACCCTCTGAGCTACACGTGGGCTTAGTAAAACAGTAAGGTAGTTGCGGCCCCTAGGCTCTGGAGTTGCAGTCTCAATAGTTGGGACACACAGGTTCAGTTGCTCCGCTACCTGTGGGATCTTCCTGGATCAGGGATTGAANAATCTATCCATATCTCCTCGGCCTTACTCACGCTGAAGTGCTAGATTAGGATTTCAGTTAGATTAGGGTTCTGCGCCTATAGAACTGGGGCTTCCCTTGTGGCTCAGCTGGTAAAGAATCCACCTGCAATGCAGGAGACCTGGTTTTGATTCCTGGGTTGGGAAGATCTCTGGAGAAGGAAAAGGCTACCCACTCCAGTATTCTGGCCTGGAGAACTCCGTGGACTATATAGTCCACGGGGTGGCAAGGAGTTGGACACGACTGAACAATTTTCACTTTCATTTTCACTTTTCATCTGTAGAACTGAGGCATTAACTTGACCCCAGTGACATCTCCAGATACTATCATCATCCTTGGGAATCAGCTTAAAGCCAACTTACCTTTCTATTTATCTTTCCAACTATAATACTTTTATATACTAATTGACTATTTCCTGGGAAAGAACAAAATATTGTTTTTTGTGGTTTTATTGTTTAAAAACCAACATACAAGGGAGCAATTTACATTCACAGGTTGATAAAGGCACAGATTTGTCTGTTCTGTTCATTACTATGTTTTGCAGAGCCTAGCACAGCTCTTGTACTAGTATTCAATAAATACCAAATGAATTAAGCAACCAATTAATTAATTACACAGAGTATTATACTAGCTCTTGCAACTGAAAATAGGTGTAGACATAAAGATATTGTTTACTTTGGGGTAATTTTCATTGTATTCTTGTAGCTCAATACTGATCTTTATATCATCTATCTGTTGAATTTGGGAAATATGGACAGTTTATTTTTAAGATGTATATTTAAACAGTCTAAAGACTTTTTTTGTTGTAAATGTTTTAGTCTAACATATATATTCTTGCGAAATTCTCAAACAATTTCTTGATATAATAGCAGTGTGGGGATTTATTATAAAAAAGGTTATAGTACACTGAAGTGTTTGCTAGTATACCAGTAATTCAGCTAAGATCTAGATTTTCTTCTAATGAAAATATAGTTTGTAAGTGATGATTTACAGTAATTTTAAAAAATAATTTTATCTATTTACTTAATTTGACCGTGTTGGGTCTTGTTTCTGCTTGGGCTTTTCTCTAATTGCTGCAAATGGAGGCTGTTCTCTAGATGTGGTGCATGGGCTCCTCATTGCGGTGACTTCTCTTGTTGTGCAGCACAGACTCTGGGATATGTGAAGTGAAGTGAAGTGAAGTGGCTCAGTCTTATCTAACTTTTTACGACCCTTTGTAGCCTACCAGGCTCTTCATGGGATTTTCCAGGCAAGAGTACTGGAGTGTACTGCCATTTCCTTCTCCAGGGGATCTTCCTGACCCAGAGATTGAACCTTGGTCTCCTGCGTTGTAGGCAGACACTTTACCCTCTGAGCTACACGTGGGCTTAGTAAAACAGTAAGGTAGTTGCGGCCCCTAGGCTCTGGAGTTGCAGTCTCAATAGTTGGGACACACAGGTTCAGTTGCTCCGCTACCTGTGGGATCTTCCTGGATCAGGGATTGAATCTGTGTCTCCTGTATTGGCAGGTGAATTCTTTACCACTGAGCCACCTGGGAAGCTCCAGTAATATTTTTTAAAATTGAAACTATGAAGACATGACTTCACTTCCTTATAATGATTTAATTAAAATTATGAAAATTTAACTTCATCTAAGGTATATAACTTCACCTTTTACATGTTCTCTACCCTTCCGTCCTCCAGGAACCTCACTCCTGCGTATCATTAGCCCAAGAAAAGATAAAAATTCAAAATCTGAATTACAGATTCTACTGAATGTGTATCACTTTCATACCACTGTAAAGTAAAATCATTTTAGGTTGAACTGATACCGTCCAGCATTCTTGGCTTTCTCCAGTCAACAGAAATTGATGAGGCCAGTTAAGAAATTCAAGCAAGGCTTCATTGGGGTCCCTGCTGCATCAAGAGGAGCAAGAACAAGTAACCACTTCCCTTGCTTTCTCCCTGAGGAAGGCAGGATCACTATCCTACTTTTGCTCCTGACACCCTGTTTTTGCTCCCAGCTCTTGAGAAGTTCAGTTCTGTTCAGGCACTCAGTTGTGTCCAACTCTTTGTGACCCCATGAATCACAGCATGTCAGGCCTCCCTGTCCATCACCAACTCCCAAAGTCCACCCAAACCCATGCCCATCGAGTTGGTGATGCCATCCAACTATCTCATCCTCTACCATCCCCTTCTCCTGCCCTCAATCTTTCCCAGCATCAGAGTCTTTTCAAATGAATCAGCTCTTTGGATCAGGTGGCCAAAGTATTGGAGTTTCAGTTTCAACATCAGTCCTTCCAATGAACATCCAGGACTGATCTCCTTTAGAATGGACTGGTTGGATCTCCTTGCAGTTCAAGGGACTCTCAGAGCCTTCCCAACACCACAGCTCAAAAGCATCAGTTCCTAGGTGCTCAGCTTTCTTTATAGTCCAACTCTCACATCCATACATGACCACTGGAAAAACCATAGCCTTGACTAGATGAACCTTTGTTGGCAAAGTAACGTCTCTGCTTTTGAATAGGCTATCTATCTAGGTTGGTCATAAATTTCCTTCCAAGGAGTAAGCAGCTTTTAATTTCATGGCTGCAGTCACTATCTGCAGTGATTTTCGAGCCCAGAAAAGTAAAGTCAGCCACTGTTTCCCCATCTATTTGCCACAAAGTGATGGGACCAGATGCCATGATCTTAGTTTTCTGAATGTTGAGCTTTAAGCCAACTTTTTCACTCTCCTCTTTCACTTTCATCAAAAGGCTCTTTAGTTCTTCTTCACTTTCTACCATAAGGGTGGTGTCATCTGCATATCTGAGGTTATTGATATTTCTCCTGGCAATCTTGGTTCCAGCTTGCGCTTCCTGCAGCCCAGCATTTCTCATGATGTATTCTGCATATAAGTTAAATAAGCAGGGTGACAATATACAGCCTTGATGTACTCATTTTCCTATTTGGAACCAGTCTGTTGTTCCATGTCCAGTTCTAACTGTTGCTTCCTGACCTGCATACAGATTTCTCAAGAAGCAGGTCAAGTATGCCCATCTCTTCCAGAATTTTCCACAGTTTATTGTGATCCACACTGTCAAAGGCTTTGCCATGGTCAATAAAGCAGAAGTAGATGTTTCTCTGGAACTGTCTTGCTTTTTCGATGATCCAGTGGATGTTGACAACTTGATTTCTGGTTCCTCTGCTTTTTCTAAAACCAGCTTGAACATCTGGAAGCTCACGGTTCATGTATTGCTGAAGCCTGGTTTACTAGTGTGTGAGATGAGTGCAATTGTGTGGTAGTTTGAACATTCTTTGGCATATTACATATGATTCTTGAGATGTAGCAGTTGGTTTTTTTAGTCTTTTTTGTATCTTTTTGTCCATAATTTGCCACAACTGCACATGCATGCACTTATTTTTAGTCCCTTACAATTTCTTTGTATTTTGTTGCCCAAGGAGACATTTAACCAGGTGCAAACTTTGTCCCACACAAGTAAAGGGTGCCAGTTCGCAATCTATCTTCAAACATTCCTAAGTTTGGGATCACCTATAATTCAATTAGGTTTTTGTTCAAATAACTTCATCAGAGGGGATTTTTTTAATTAAACTATTCTAGGTCAAACAGTGCATCCCTTTATCATTTCCTAGTTTCATTACCCTACTTTATTATTTTATACTCAAGATTACCAATTAATAGTTTATTTGTTGCTTTCCTCACTAGAATGTCAGGTCTTGAAAGCTGGGACTTATCTGCACTATGCTTAGTAGTAGGTATTCAATACACTTTTGTTTGATGAATTAACTGCATGTCTTGAAACTTTGGGGATAAAGTAATTTTCTAAACAGAATATTTATCTTCCCCCTTAATTTATATTTTTAAAGAAAGATTAGAAGGAATAGTTTTCAATTTTTTTAGTTAGTTACAATAAAGGGAACAAACCATTTTTGAAGAGTAAAAGAATCTTTAAGACTACATGATATATTTTGTCTTATTTTTTCTTTGATGTTAAAAAGAATCATAGAGAAAGAAAAGATTTTTAAAATTCTGAAGTTATTTTATGTATTACATATTATGATTAAAAAAACCCAATCATATGAGTAACGCAAGGCAGGTAAAAGACTCCAAGATTTACAGGGGATTTTCAAACTCAAATGTCGACATGGACAAGGAGGATAACATAGAAGAGTATAATACGCTAATTAAAAAAAAGAATAAACTGGAAATATGTTAAACCAGAGGCTTTATGCTCAGTCTAAGGTATTAATACTTATTTTTTAAAAAACAACTAAGTGAAAATAAGTGTCTGCTTGTAGACATGTTCCATTTGTGATCTCTTCTATAGAAAGAAAAATATCAAAAGGAGTAACATCTGTAGTATCACAGTGCTACAAGATTATATTACCCATATAAATAATCACTCCTCCTTTGGATATCAGGTGCAAATCTTTGAAAAGACTGGATGCAGAATGGTAGGTCTAGAGTCCAAATGTAGATGAGAAAAGAGTACTGCTCAGTGGTTAAATGGAACGAAGAGCTTAGAGGAATATCTACATATGTCATTTAGGAAAATGTGATTATAATTATTTTCACACTAGTTGTTTAAATGTCATTATAACCAATTACTAGTCATGGTGCAGAGGTAAGAATTCACAGAGCTTCTACTCGCACTCACTTTGAGCTTCACATATCAGTTGATATGCAGAGAACTCTGATCATAAGTGTATCCATTTATGAAGTGAATTTTTCAGTGTCATTCCTATTACCCAATAAACCCATATTTTATGCTCAATTTCACTTTCATATGCCAACAAAGCATATTCAGGCGCCATAAACAAGTAGAAGTCCTTAGACCTGATTTGTGAAATGAAACTGAGCTTCAAATGAAAGTGATGTCTCATAAACCTCAATATCCCCATGAGAAATGAGATAGAAATGGAAAACTACTGTAATCCAAAATTCATTTCAATATTATTGCTGAGGACTTTTTGTTTTGTTTCAAAAAATCAGGGCAATGAATTCATTTTAAATTGCAGTCTCTTGTGTTGTAGTTACATACAAAATAAGTGTTCTTATGCCAGGTAATACTGTAGCAGAAAGGGATTGAATAACTTTCTGGAGAGTTTGCCGTAACTTATTATTTTTCAGAAGCTTTCACATGCATTTTCTCCGTAATCCATATCAGAGGCTTCCTATTTCATTTGTAACACTTAGACATTAAAGATACTCATTTTTCTAGTGTGCTGTGGGGACTGCAAGAAATAATACAGAGCAGTATTGACCAGGAGCAATATTTGAAACATATTAGATGCTAGAAGAGAGACATCAAAGAAAAATGGAAATCAATGGAATCTATTTTACACTTTACAAAATTTTAACCATGCTTTAAACAGTCGTGTCTGTTTTGAATGCTTGACAAATAAGGTTTGTTTTAATTGTAAGAGGATGGTGGTGGTTGGAATTCAGATCACAGATGAGTGAGCATGGGCACAGATGTGAACTGGAAGCAGGCCTGTTTTTCTTACATAACACTCAGGTTCTATTCAGGGTTTTATCCAAAAAATATTTATTGAACTATGGATGAGCTCAAGAGATACTTCAGTGGAAATTTAAGACAAAACCCTATTCTAATGTAACATATTTTCTGGTTAAGGATGCTATTATTGTATTATATGGTATGTTGGAAAGTTACACAACACACACACAGGCCCAGACACATCTTCTTGAGTCAGTCACAAGAGCCTGAATTGTGGAAAGGACAAACAGAATGAGAGAGGAATAGAAATGGTATTGATATAATTGAGATGATATGCCCCTAGGTTCTCCCACCTTTTCCTGTTAGTGATCTGGTTATTTCAGTCCACATGTGTGTACGTGCTGAGTCACTTAGTCATGTCCAACTCTTCGTGACACTATGGACTATAGCCTGCCAGGCTCCTCTGTCCATGGGTTTCTCCAGGGAAGAATAGTGGAGTAGGTTGCCATGTCCACCTCCAAGGGATCTTCCCAACCCAAGGATCGAACTCGCAGTTCTTAAGTCTCCTGCATTGACAAGCATGTTCTTTACTACTAGCACTACCTGGGAAGCCGATTTCAGCCCACATAGTTTCTCTCAAAGAGCTCCATTGCCTGTTGCTCCTAAGTTCTTCAACTAAGGGCAGAAAATAAGGACATTAGTTTTTATTCCATTTAATTTCTGAAATCAATTAGCAATCAATTGAATGCCTTATAAATCAACAGTGCTGGATACAGAGTGCTAGGCTGTCTGGTGACATGGTGTCCCCTCTCAAGGAGGTTACTTTCTCTTTTCTGCAGAGCTTTTTAATAGATAGCTCTGAGATATATTCATAATTTTGCTGCTAAAGTATTATTCCTATAGAATGTAATATTTATGATACTTTCCAGGAAGATTTAATTCTACAGAAAAAGTTGGTTGCCTAGCCTAAAAATGTTTGGGTTATGTTTGCCTATACACAGCAAACAGCCCACAAGAGTACATTTAGGTAAAATTCTCACTGTTCATCCATTCACCATCCATTTCCACTATCTCTCAATACTTATTTAAAATCTCCATCTTCCATTCAACCTTCTCTGACCAATTCAGCCTAAGCTGTCCAGCTTTTGGACTCCTATGGACTGTTTCTGTGGGCAATGACCATCTCTTGATGTGCTGCTTTAAAAAGCATTCTGCTATTCGAGGTTTTTTGAGGGAGGGGGAAGGGAGGGGGTCCAGATTGGGAACTCAGGTACACTTATNTCTTATACACATCTTCCATTCAACCTTCTCTGACCAATTCAGCCTAAGCTGTCCAGCTTTTGGACTCCTATGGACTGTTTCTGTGGGCAATGACCATCTCTTGATGTGCTGCTTTAAAAAGCATTCTGCTATTCGAGGTTTTTTGAGGGAGGGGGAAGGGAGGGGGTCCAGATTGGGAACTCAGGTACACTTATGGCTGATATATGTCAATGTATGGCAAAATGAGTACAGTATTGTAAAGCAAAACAAACTAAAAAATAAAAATTAAAAAAAAAAGAAAAGAAAAAAAAAAAGCATTCTGCTTATATGACATGTCGTAACAAGAGGACTGTCATGTCTTTTAAGTCAGTGTTTTTTTCCCCTTTACGTATTTCAGAATGCAACATAAGTATTTACTGAAGGCCTGGGTGAATTTGACTAAAACCAGTGTACCGAAAAAGAGTTCACTGAAGACACATCAGAATATAATGAAGTGGTATTCTTAAAAAGCATACAGAATAGTAAGAGTAAAATATAGTGAATAGTGACGCTGTGCTCAGTCACTCAGTCGTGGCTGACCCTTTGCAACCCCATGCACTGTAGCCCACTAGGTTCCTCTGTCCACAGAATTTTCCAGGCAAGAATACTGGAGTGGGATGCCATTTCCTGCTCCAGAATAGTAGTAATACGGTGCAATATATACTCAGGTGCCATAAGATACACAAGATGATCTCAGTACAAAAATTTGTACTGTTTCCTCGGTACAATTTGTCTACACCTCAGAGAAGTACAGTTGATCTTAGTAACAGATAATGTTACTTTCGGATTGGTCAGCGGCATGGAGTGGGTGAGGGGCGAGATTTTCAAATAGAAGCAGTTTGTTGTTGATCAGTTGCTGCCCTGTGGGACTCTATATGACCCCAGGGATTGCAGCATGCCAGGCTTCCCGGTCCATCACCACCACCATAGAGTAAAGCAGTGCCTTTGGCCATTTGTCTTGTCCACAAGTTACATGCCTTTCTTTTTTCCCTCCTTTATCCTGATTACCTCACTTCCTGTCTTCATATCCAACACTTGGAACTTGCTCTCTGCCTATTTAACTTCAGAATTCCACAAATGTTGATGAAGAAGCATGTTTTGGTTGACATTTTGCCTCTGCCATGTTTCTCTCCTTAACAGTCTCCCCAAAATATACAAGGAAATTCCTGAGATGAAAAATTAGAGATCCATTTTTCACAATACTATTTATATACACTAAGACACACATCTCGGAGAAGGCAATGGCACCCCACTCCAGTACTCTTGCCTGGAAAATCCCATGGACAGAGGAGCCTGGTAGGCTGCAGTCCATGAGGTAGCTAGGAGTCAAACACGACTGAGCGACTTCACTTTCATTTTTCACTGTCATGCATTGGAAAAGGAAATGGCAACCCACTCCAGTGTTCTTGCCTGGAGAACCCCAGGGACGGGGGAGCCTGGTGGGCTGCCGTCTATGGTGTCACACAGAGTCGGACACGACTCTAAGTCACACAAAGTGACTTAGCAGTAGCAGTAGCAAGACACACATCTAGTTTGAGGCAAATGCTGTGTAGATTTTTTTTTTGATATATTATAAAAATGCACTGACCAGGATTTTCTACTAGAACATGGCATATGAGATTTATAATAAAATTTAAAGACTTTCTTGGTGGTCCAGTTGGATTTGATCTCTGATCCAGGAGATCCCACCTGTCTCAGAGGAACTAAACCCGTGAGCCTTAACTACAGAGCTTGCTTTACTTTATCAAAATATTTGATTTATTTGTCAAATATCTGGACACCTTCTATCTGCTAAACATTGTGCTCCTTGCTAAGAATACAGGATGAATGGAAAGAGAGAGTTCTTGGCCACACAGAAATCACAGACTAGAGGAAGATACAGTTTCGTTGACTATTTCTGCCATGATGAATGTTATTTTCTAAATCCTATCTTCATTCATTTTATAGGTGACCATTTCCAATATTTAAGTTTTGAGAATGTTATCAGACTTTGACATGACAACATATGGCACAATCAAAACTTTGGCGTTCAGTTTCTAGACTCCCTGGCATCTGGAAGTGAGAAGAAGACATGAGATGGTTGACAGATTCAACCTGGGCTCCAGCACAGCCTGCCTAACTTAAATCACCACTAATTATCCAGCTCCTCAGGTAGGCTGCAAGGTTCTGGGAAAGCATGAATGAAAGGTGAGTGATTTATTCACTGTGTGATTTGGTGTTCTTCCTTTATGTCCGCTCATTACCTGAGAGATTCACCTAAGCCAAGGGTGTCGTTCAGCTCTTCCTTGTATGCCCACCCCTAGCCACCCAATACACTGAGAGGTAAACAGACAAAGGTGAGTCAGCATCTTGTGTCCTTGTTCAGCCTTTTCGTTAGCAACAAAAGCCGTGTGATTGTTGTGATTCTTCTCTCGACTGCTGTGAAGGTATTGTGCAATATATTTGATGCCCATTCATAGCACCTGTACCAGCCCGTGTGATGTACTTTCTCTTTCCTTTTGTTGAGTTTTATTTTCTATTTTTGTGGCTATTTTGATATCTTTATCATATATGTCGGTTTATTTAAATCACCTCAACATGTTTCCATTAATAATAGGTACACACAAATGGCATTGCTTCCAAGACAGAACTGAAGTAAAACAGTTGAGACTAAAATTATTGCTTCATATAAACTGCAAGGAATAAATAAAAAAGCATCTTGGCAAGTTAATAACAAAGTTTGCTTTCATTCATTTTTCTTGTATGTTGAAGCATCATGACGTGTGGCATTGTGTGATTTAGTTTGCCAACTTAAAAAAGACATGGAAAATACTTATTTCTGCTGCTTGCTGAATCCTGCAAAAATTATCCTTCATTTTCCTTTTCTAACTTCAGTGATGTCATTTTAGACGGATTTTGGAGCAGCTTGAGAATTTAAAATTTGCTGTAACTAAATTCTGCCTTGACTATTTAGATAATCCAAACAAATGCTGCAATTTTTACATCAGATGCTTAGAGGAGGAAACTATGCTTGTGTTTATTGGGTGTTTCAAAACAAATAATGGAAAGATCCAAGTTGTACCTATGACTCATACTTCTATTCTCCTGCTCTAACCAGGTCGCTCTGTGATCTAGGTGTTTTTCATCAAGATGGATGTGGCTGGTAATGTACATGCTGCTAGTGACCCCTTTTGAACAGTGATATAACTGTGTGTGCATACGTGCCTGATTGCTCAGTAGTGTCTGTTTGCAATCCCATGAACTAGGGGTCTGAATCCTAGACCCCTAGGTGCCTCTGTCCTTGGAATTTTCCAGGCAAGAACCTGAGTGGGTTGCCATTTCCTCTTCCAGGAGATCTTCCCAACCCAGGGATCAAACCCAGGGATCAAACAGACAAATCTGTTTGTCATTGCAAACAGATTCTTTACTGACTGAGTCATCAGGGAAGCCACTTTACTCTTTAATCTTACTTAAATATGTTCATATATTTCCAAAAGAAAGTGAAAGTGTTAATATCTCAGTTGTGTCCAATTCTTTGTGACCCCACGGACTGCAGCCTGCCAGGCTCCTCTGTCCATGAAATTCTCCAGGCAACAATACTGGAGTAGGTAGCCATTCCTTTCTCCAGGGGATCTCCCCAACCCAGGGATCGAACCCAGATCTCCTACATTGCAGGCAGATTCTTCATCTGAGCCACCAGGGAAGCCCAAAGTGTTCTGTTATCCTGAGAATAATAGCAACCAACCATTTCTAACAGTGATCCTGGGTCAGGCATTGCATATATTATTTTATTTAGCCCTCTCAATAATCCCATAAAGCCCACATGGGATGTGTTTTTTTTCCTATTCCCTACTTGATAGATGAAAAACTGAGGCACTGTGTATTAAATATCCAATAAGTGATGATCCACAATTTGAGCCAAAATCTGTGTGGCCACCAAAGCCGATATTGAACTTTCCTAAACAGCTTTTCAAAAAAAAAAAAAATAGAGAAGGGAAAGTGAGAGCAGAGTATCCTTTCACGGTCATCCCAGGCAGCTGAGATGCTGGCTCTTAAAGTGGTACCGCTCCATTCATAAAAGCACATCTCAACAACCTCATAATGCTGCTATTTCAAAACAAATTGTAGGAAATGTATCTCACAGCAAGGGAGATATAGGCTTCCCTGGTGGCTTAGATAGTAAAGAATCTGCCTGCAATGCGGGAGCCCTGGGTTCTACCCCTGGTTTGGGAAGATCCCCTGGAGAAGGAAATAGCAACCCACTCCAGTATTGTTGACTAGAGAATACCATGGACAGAGAAACCTGGTGGGCTACAGTCTGTGGGATTGCAAAGCACTGGACACAACTGAACAATTAACCTTCTACTTTCAAGCGAGATAAAAGACTCGTAAAAAGAGAAGCAAAATCAGTGACCCACATAATGCTCTTTTTCACCCCATTGTGGACAATTTCTTCTAGTAATTATATCAATTTAAAGAAATAAAATTGCTAATAAAAATATCCATGTAGCAAAAGACCTGCCAGATCTATACAAAGCCCCAAGGCTTGAAATGAACCTACAATTTGAGATATTAATTTTAATTAATTAAACAAATATTTTAGTAGTATATGGACATTGAAATTCAACCAGCACTATTTCCTACTAGGCTAGAAATTGTAATTATTTAATATCTGTTACCATTAGATAATAACATCTGTTTTTGTTCATTGTAATATATCAAGTTGAATGGAGGACTTATTAGCTATGCTTGCAAAAGCTGTGAATTTATAGGCAGACTGTTCTTTGTCCTTAGAAATGGTTTCCCCTCATATTTACTTATCTGTATTATCCGTGAAGAAAGAAGTAATTGTAAAAGGGTTGCTTATGTGGAAATACTATTCTAATTTGACCCAGTTCCTTTGTTCTTATAACACCCAGTATGTATACCTTCCGGTGAACATCAGTTACTATACTCTGTCACCCTTGACAGATAATTTGACAATTCAGTGTTTGAATACAAAGGTAAGACAGATGTATTTCCTGTCCTCCTGTAGAATATATTCTAGTGAGTGATGCATATAAATAGCAAAAATAAACAGAACAGGACGACAAACAAATAAAATGATATGAATGTGCTGTGTAGAATAATATATCAAGGAAGGCAAAAGAAGATCTCATTTGCGTATGGTGATAAGGGAAGATGTTTCAGTGGAACTAACATTTTCTCATGCTGAGAATGAAAGGCTGAGAAAAAAATTGTATAAAAAGTGGAAGAAAGAGCATTTCATGCTGAGGAAGCAGCAGGTGCTATAACCTTGTAGTATGGAAGGTTTCAGTGTGCTGAAGGAGCTTAAAAGCATATTTCTGGGTGAGAAATTGTGATGGTTGGGAGGAAGGGTTGAAATGAGCTTACATAGATCTGATGATCATGGAGGATCAAAGGCCATTCTTGGAAATACCATTCTAAATGCAACCAGAAGTCCCTGATTTGGTTTAAATAGCAGGAAAATATGATTCTGATTGGGTTTCCCTCATAGCTTAGTTGGTAAAGAATCTTCCTGCAACGTAGGAGACCCAGGATTGATCCCTGGGTAGAACCCACTCCAGTATTCTTGCCTGGAGAATCCTATGGACAGAGGAGCCTGGCATGGGGTCGCAAGAGTGATACAACTTTGCAACTAAACCACCACATGATTCTGATTGGAAGCTTAAGACAAATCACTCCAACCAAGCTGTTGAAAGCGGATTATAAAGAAAACACTTAAGAGATATTTTTTACCATCCAGGTGAGTGATGATAGTAGCCAAGACTTGTGTGGCTTCTACAATTAGGAATTTAGTCAGTTATTGTAAGAGAGATGAATGAATTGCAGTTCTATCTAATAAAAAATATAACAATCAAGTTGTCAGGACCAGGTCCTTTGGAAGATATACTTCAACAGTAGGAAGGGGATATTGAGATTAATTGCTTCACTGGTTTAGTGGAAGCCCAAATATTCCAGAGAATAATATAAGATCCGAAAGAGCGGAGAACTCTCAATAATGGATAATGATTTTATCAATTCAGTTCAGTTGCTCAGTCATGTCCAACTCTTTGTGACCCCATGGACTGCAGCACACCAGCCTTCCCTGTCCATTACCAACTCCAGGAGCCAATTCAAATTCATGTCCATTGCATCTGTGATGCCATCCAACCATCTCATCCTCTGTCATCCCCTTCTCCTCCAGCCTTCAATCTTTCCCAGGATCAGAGTCTTTTCCAATGAGTCAGTTCATTGCATCAGGTGGCAAAAGTATTGGAGTTTCAGCTTCAGCATTCCAAGGAGTAAGCGTCTTTTAATTTCACGGCTGCAGTCACCATTTGCAGTGATTTTGGAGCCCAAGAAAATAAAGTCTCTCACTGTTTTCACTGATTCCCCATCTATTTGCCATAAAGTGATGGGACTGGATGCCATGAACTTAGTTTTCTGACTGCTGAATTTTAAGCCAACTTTCTCACTCTCCTCTTTCACTTTCATCAAGAGGCTTTTGAGTTCCTCTTCACTTTCTGCCATAAGGGTGTTGTCATCTGCATACCTGAGGTTATTGATATTTCTCCTGGCAATCTTGATTCCAGCTTGTGCTTCTTCCAGCCCAGTGTTTCTCATGATATATTCTGTATATAAGTTAAATAAGCAGGGTGACAATATACAGACTTGATGTACTCCTTTTTCTATTTGGAACCAGTCTGTTGTTCCATGTCCAGTTCTAATTGTTGCTTCTTGACCTGCATACAAATTTCTCAGGAGACAGGTCAGGTGGTCTTGTATTCCCATCTCTTAAAGAATTTTCAGTTTGTTGTGATCCACACAGTCAAAGGCTTTGGCATAGTCAATAAAGCAGAAATAGAAGTTTTTCTGGAACTCTCTTGCTTTTTCGATCCAGAGGATGTTAGCAATTTGATCTCTGGTTCCTCTGCCATTTCTAAAACCAGCTTGAACATCTGGAAGTTCAAAATTCATATACTGTTGAAGCCTTGCTTGGAGAATTTTGACCATTACTTTGCTAGTGTGGGAGATGAGTGCAATTGTGCAGTAGTTTGAGCATTCTTTGGCATTACTTTTCTTCGGCTTTGGAATGAAAATTGACCTTTTCCAGTCCTGTGGCTTCTACTGAGTTTTCCAGATTTGCTGGCATATTGAGTGCAGCACCTTCACAGCACTTTCACCTAAATCATCTCTTAGGATTTGAAATAGCTCAACTGGAATTCCATCACCTCCACTAGCTTTGTTCATACTGATGCTTCTTAAGGCCCACTTGACTTTGTATTCCAGGATGTCTGCCTCAAGATAAGTGATCACACCATCATGATTATATGGCTAATGAAGATCTTTTTTGTATAGATCTTCTGTGTATTCTTGCCACCTCTTCTTAATATCTGCAACTTCTGTTAGGTCCATACCATATCTGTCCTTTATTGTGCCCATCTTTGCATGAGATATTCCCTTGCTACCTCTAATTTTGTTGAAGATCTCTCTAGTCTTTCTCATTCTATTGTTTTCCTCTATTTCTTTGCATTGATCATGAGGAAGGCTTTCTTATCTGTCCTTGCTATTCTTTAGAACTCTGCATTCAGATGGGTATATCTTTCCTTTTCTTCTTTGCATTTCACTTCTCTTCTTTTCTCAACTATTTGTAAGGCCTCCTCAGGAAACCACTCTGCCTTTTTTACATTTCTTTTTCTTGGGGAAAGTATTTTTATATGTATAAATAATGACTTCATTTTACTGTGAACTCCTTCCTGTCACAATAATTATTTGAACTTGCTGTTTACAGTGAACATTTGTGTGACATTTGAAGTGCAATTATAAAGATTATTGCTATGTCTGAAACTGTTCTGACTCCTCAGGACCAAAGGTGGCACCGAGTGAGCACTTACTTGGTGGTTCAAATGATAAAGAATCTGCCTGTAATGCAGGAGACCCGAGTTAGATCCCTTGGTCAGGAAGATCCCTTGGAGAAGGGAATGATAACCCACTCAAATATTCTTGCCTGGAAAATTCCAGGGACAGAGGAGCCAGATAGGCTACAGTCCATGGGGTTGCAAAGAGTCAGAAATGACAGAGCAACTAACACTTTCACTAAGAGGAAGCAGACATGGCCTTTTCCCTTCGCTATCTCATTTAACTCCCAACAGAGTCCCGTGAAGTAGATCTAATCATCCTCAATTTAAAGACAAGGAAATAGATATTTAAAATTCTTAAGTATATCTCTTATAAATGAAATGAATGAATTCTATTCTAAGTTTTCCTGACAAGAAAGACTCCAGTATTTTCATCACACACTGATTTAATTGCAATTTGTTACAAATTGAGAGGCATGTCTGAGGGCAAATTAAGTTCCTCAATTTGAATAGATTAGGTTAATTTGAATCTATGCATAATTTGCCAATTTATGTAAAGGAGTCTATTAAATTCCAAATCTTCATTACCTCCAATCTAATTTAGTGAGCTTTATCTTTATTTACCTACAGTTGGGAGATGATGACAAGTCAGTACCAGCCACAAAGTTTACTAATTCAGAGCCAGTGAATTGTTTAGCACTTCTTAAAGCTAGCAAAGCAGTATATTAGAACACCCAAACAAGCTTTATGAGGATAAAATTCACCTTAACTACTTGAAATTTTAAGTAAAATTCTTGCTTAATATCAGGACAAAGGAAAGAAAATCACTTGACTCATCACTATCTTTTCTTGACACTCATGATCTTTTTTTTTATCTTTTCTACATTATGGGAAGATCCTCTTGTGGCCCAAATGGTAAAGGATATGCCTACAATGCAAGAGAGTCAGTTGCAATCACTGGATTGGGAAGATTCACCAGAGAAGGAAATTGCAGTTCACTCCAGTATTCTTGCCCAGAGGATCCCATGGACAGGGTCGCAAAGAGTTGGACATGATTGAAGTGATTTAGCACTCACCTTTCAACCATACCTGAGTTTATGTTAATGAGGTGACTTGTGGGAAACACCTATAGATGAGGAGCATTGACAAAGGAAACAACTATGTGATTAGAGGCTTATAATTATCATTCTTACCCCTAACCTCCTCCAAAGAGGGAACAGGGGCTAGAGATTGAGTTCAATTACCAGTAATCATTGATTTTATCAGTCCTGCCTATATAATGGAATCTCCCAGAAGTACAGGGTTCAGAGAGCTTCTGTGTTGGTGAACACACTGAAATGTGGGAGGTTGGTCCATGGAAATCTCCAGGCCAGGATACTGAAGTGGGTAGCCTTTCCAGGGATCAAACCCAAGTCTCCTGCATTGCAGGCTGATTCTTTATGAACTGAGCTATCAGGGAAGCCCTGATATGTCTAGAAGGTAATGAATGTCTAGAAGGCAGTGGGTAAAAGAAAAAGCTAAAAAGGAATACATTATCCATTATTTCCTGAGTTCTTGGGGACATTGTCCTGCAGATCCAATGGTGAACTCCACAGCTGGCAGTGAAGCAAACATAAGAGAAGTCTCTTAGATTTATAGGATGAATCATGTTCTTTTAATTTTTCCTCAATAACTTCCTAATGGAATTATAGGAAGAAGGTGGTAATTGAAAAAATACCAATAAGAAATGAAATTGTGTGTTTGATAAAACTGAATATGAACTCTCTAAGCATATACGTTCAGCTAATAAAACCTGTCTATGAAACTTATGGAGATATGTACTTTTACTTTGCTTTTTCATCAGCCTCTTGTTTTTGATCATTTTAATATTTGTTAGTATTTTAGTGAAGCAACAGCTATTCAAAGGAAACATTTGAGAAAAAAACCAAATTGTTATTTGTTGGTATAGTAACTCCAGGGATTAGCTCAGGGGCCAGGAAGGAGAAAGATATTGACTTCAAAAGGAAGTCAACATTCTGATTATGAATTCAGCCCTATAATTAACCATATTCCTATGTACCATCACATGTATATAATTAGATATTGCTATCGATTTGGATGTACTTATTTTTATTGCCCTAAAGAAAGGAGTGCATACCAGGAATATTTCCACTTCACTTCTGAAGGGCAAGTTTACTCTGTGGAAAAACAGAGTAAACTCTCAGAATAAATGTGTGCCCATGATATATTTGATGAATCACCAATGGAATTGCATTTATACAAATAAATATGTCAGAATTTGTGTCAGGAAAAAAAAAAAACTAGAGAGGTTGCCATCATATAAATATTTGTACTAAAGCATTCCACCTACACACTTAGGGATTCACAATGTAACAACAGTGTTTTCCCAAAGAACCTTTTAAAGAGCATGAACCCATTTTAAGTTTCATGAATATGAAGTTCCATAAGCTTCATATTCAAGAATATGTTTGAAGAACATATTCTTTAAAACAGGGGAAGGAAGATTTTTATAATCAAATGAATTTTGGATAAAATATGTATTTTTGGAGGCAATTGCAGTATCTAGAAGAAGCATGATGGAACACTATTATTGAACCATCATTTTGACTCATTACATGGAGCTTGGGTTTAGTTCAGTTCAGTTCAGTCACTCAGTTGTGTCTGACTCTTTGCCACCCCATGAACTGCAGCACGCCAGGTCGCCCTGTCCATCACCAACTCCCAGAGTTCACTCAAACTCACGTCCACCGAGTTGGTGAAGCCATCCAGCCATCTCATCCTCTGTCATCCCCTTCTCCTCCTTCCCCAAGTCCCTCCCAGCATCAGAGTTATTTCCAAGGAGTCAACTCTTCACATGAGGTGGCCAAAGTACTGGAGTTTCAGCTTCAGCATCATTCTTTCCAAAGAAATCCCAGGACTGATCTCCTTTAGAATGGACTGGTTGGATCTCCTTGCAGTCCAAGGGACTCTCAAGAGTCTTCAGCACCACAGTTCAAAAGCATCAAATCTTTGGCATTCAACTTTCTTCACAGTCCAACTCTCACATCCATACATGACTACTGGAAAAACCATAGCCTTGACTAGACGGACCTTGGTTGGCAAAGTAACATCTCTGCTTTTGAATATGCTATCTAGGTTGGTCATAACTTTTCTTCCAAGGAGTAAGCGTCTTTTAATTTCATGGCTGCAGTCACCATCTGCAGTGATTTTGGAGCCCAAAAAATAAAGTCTGACACTGTTTCCCCATCTATTTGCCACAAACTGATGGGACTAGATGCCATGATCTTCATTTTCTGAATGTTGAGTTTTAAGCCAACTTTTTCACTCTCCTCTTTCACTTTCATCAAGAGGCTTTTTAATTCCTCTTCAATTTCTGCCATAAGGGTGGTGTCATCTGCATATCTGAGGTTATTGATATTTCTCCTGGCAATCTTGATTCCAGCTTGTGCTTCCTCCAGCCCAGTGTTTCTCATGATTTACTCTGCATATAAGTTAAATAAGCAGGGTGACAATATACAGCCTTGACATACTCCTTTTCCGATTTGGAACCAGTCTGTTGTTTCATGTCCAGTTCTAACTGTTACTTCCTGACCTGCATGTAGGTTTCTCAAGAGGCAGATCAGGTGGTCTGGTATTCCCATCTCTTTCAGAATTTTCCAGTTTATTGTGATCCACACAGTCAAAGGCTTTGGCATAGTCAATAAAGCAGAAATAGATGTTTTTCTGGAACTCTCTTCCTTTTTCCATGATCCAGTGCATGTTGGCAATTTGATCTCTGGTTCCTTTGCCTTTTCTAAAACCAGCTTGAACATCTGGAAGTTCACGGTTCATGTATTGCTGAAGTCTGGCTTGGAGAATTTTGAGCATGACTTTACTAGCATGTGAGATGAGTGCAATTGTGTGATAGTTTGAACATTTTTTGGCATTGCCTTTCTTTGGGATTGGAATGAAAACTGACCTTTTCCAGTCCTGTGACCACTGCTCAGTTTTCCAAATTTGTTGACATATTCAGTGCAGCACTTTCACAGCATCATCTTTCCGGATTTGAAATAGCTCAACTGGAATTCTATCACCTCCACTAGCTTTGTTCATAGTGATGCTTTCTAAGGCCGACTTGACTTCACATTCCAGAATGTCTGGCTCTAGGTGAGTGATCACGCCATCATGATTATCTGGGTCGTGAAGATCTTTTTTGTACAGTTCCTCTGTGTATTCTTGCCACCTCTTCTTAATGTCTTCTGCTCTGTTAGGTCCATACCATTTCTATCCTTTATTGTGCTCATCTTTGCATGAAATGGTCCCTTGGTAGCTCTAATTTTCTTGAAGAGATCTCTAGTCTTTCCCATTCTGTTGTTTTCCTCTATTTCTTTTCATTTATTGCTGAAGAAGGCTTTCTTATCTCTTCTTGCTATTCTTTGGAACTCTGCCTTCAGATGCTTATATCTTTCCTTTTCTCCATTGCTTTTTGCTTCTCTTCTTTTCATAGCTTTTTGTAAGGCCTCCCCAGACAGTAGGTTGTGTGGTATTAGTATTAATATGCACCATCCACTAATTTTCTATGTTAAAAATTAATCTTGTTAGATGGGTACTAAATTCTAAAAAGTATTACTAGTATTTTAAAATTTGCAGCTTCTGAACGCTGGAGTCTAGGGACAAGGATTTCAATTGTTATGCCATAAAGTGGAATCTGACTTATTCTACTTTTAAAGATTCATTCACTTAAACATAGAAAAGGCTATGTCAAGATCTGCAGCTAAGAAATCTGTTTAACTTTTTTTTATCAGGACTTTTAATATTTGATTTGGTTTTAACTCTTTTTTTTTTTTTTTAAGAAGCATGTTTTAGCCCTGTCAACAAGCATTATTTTAAGCTTAATGCCATGGACACTGTAGTGTAATGAATATGCAGATGGCAGGGAGAAATAATAAAAAAAATGCAATGTTCATTCTGGATCAATCATTTTAGCTTATCTCTTTTCTTACAACTTTCTTAGAGTTTATTGTCTTTTGAGCCTATTTTAATTTCTAATCTGTGCCTGTGGCCATAGTCATTTTAATATCTGCTCTAGAATTAATGTGTTTGGAGGAAAAGATAATATCAAGAAAATCAAAGAATTATACTCTGATCTTCAAGGATTTGGTGGTAAACATTTCATAAGTCTGTCATCATGAATATCTACTAAGCTTTTCCCCTGTATATCATAATAGTGCTCATGTGTGAAACGGTACAATAAGGGTAGAGAAATGTTATCACAAACCACAAGGAGTTTTCTATGTAATAATTAATACCAGCTATTCAGGGGAAATTTTAGCAAAGTTGAAGCAGGCAGTGTTCTCAGTCTTGAGATTACAGCATAAAAGATTGAGTTCCTGGAAGTCTAGAAGTTATTGTCCAACAGAAAGTATGCTGCTGCTGCTGCTAAGTTGCTTCAGTCGTGTCCGACTCTGCGACCTCATAGACGGCAGCCCACCAGGTCCCTGGGATTCTCCAGGCAAGAACACTGGAGTGGGTTGCCATTTCCTTCTCCAATGCATGAAAGTGAAAAGTGAAAGTGAAGCTGCGTGCTCAGTCGTGTCTGACTCTTAGCGACCCCATGGACTGTAGCCCTCCAGGCTCCTCTGTCCATGGGATTTTCCAGGCAAGAATACTGGAGTGGTTGCCATTTCCTTCTCTAGGAGATCTTGCTCACTCAGAGACTGAACCCACATCTCCTGTATCTCCTGCACTGCAGGCAGATTCTTTACTGCTGAGCCATCAGCAAAGCCCCAATAACATGTCTAAATTAGAGAAATTAGAAAATACTGTGGATTGGAATAATATCTTGTCACAATTTCTCTTGATTTAAAGTAGCTCTTGTCTCTCTGACAATAAACAGGAGGGTGTTAATAAGAAAATCTGAATTTTCTCTAAATGATTATAGCAACTCCTTTCATTTGCTTTCACTCAAAATGTTTAAATAGTTTATTCATCTTTCTGGATTATGTAAAGTATTGCAGATCACATGTCTTATGGTAAGTATATCAACAATGTCTTAACTTGGATTTCATCTCATTTTGAATGTTATGTAAATAATTTAATAAATACAATTAGAAATATCTCCATCACCTGATCCAAAGGAAGATACAATGAAACTCATTTGAGAAAGGGTTTTACAAACTTCCCCCAGGGAATTGAAAAATCATGCTTTAAAGTTAATATTATCATGTTATACCTACTTGCTGCCGGGACAATGCATGTGTGTGTGTGTGTGTGCGTGTGCATGTGTGTGTGTGCATGTGTGTGTGTGTGTCCATGAGTACAAGTTTTCTCTTTTTTATTTGTTCTCCCTCATGTATATGATGACTCATCAGAAATTGGAAGGAGATTCTGAGCTCACGTTCCAAAAACTGCTGAGAGCTCTGTGTTCCACCTGCAAATTTAAAGCAATCTAACATTTGATCAGATGAGTTGTACTATTATATATTAGTCATCTGTGGCATTTCAGAAGGCAACTTCTTGACAGAGGACAGTTACAGTTTAAGATGAAGTAGGGGTCGCTGAGGGTCGGACATGACTGAGCGACTTCACTTTCACTTTCATGCATTGGAGAAGGAAATGGCAACCACTCCAGTGTTCTTGCCTGGAGAATCCCAGGGACGGGGGAGCCTGGTGGGCTGCCTTCTATGGGGTCGCACAGAGTCGGACACGACTGAAGTGACTTAGCAGCAGCAGCAGCAGTGCATGTGTGCTAAGTCACTTCAGTCGTGTCCAACTCTTTGTGACCTTGTGGACTGTTGTTCTCCAGGTTCTCTGTCCGTGGAATTCTCCAGGCAAGAATACTGGAGTGGGTTGCCATGTGCTCCTCTGGGGATCTTCGTGACCCAGATCAAACCTGTGTCTCTTGTGTCTCTCGCACGGGCAGGCAGGTTCTTTACCATTAGCACCGCCTGGAGAGCGCAAGGTGAAGTAGATCTGAATTTAAATGAAAGGAGGCTTTAGGGAGAGAGAACACCAGCCACAAATACTTAAACCATTTTGTTCAAGGAGAATAAACTGCTCTATTTTAATTCTTATCTAAAAATAGCAAACACTGATTTAATGATATTCTAGAAGATTACTTTTTTTTTTTTTACAAAATATTTAAAATGAGAGTCAACTCTTCAGGGTGCCAACACAGCCCCTAACCAACTTGGCAAGGCTTCCAATGAGTTTTCTAGACATAAATGAAAGTGAACATCACTCAGTCATGTCTGACTCTTTGCAACCCCATGTTCTATAAAGTCCATGGAATTCCCCAGGCCAGAATACTGGAGTGGGTGGCCATTCCCTTCTCCAGGGAATCTTCCCAAACCAGGGATCAAACCCAGGTCTCCTGCATTGCAGTCAGATTCTTTACCAGTTGAGTCACCAGGGAAGCCCAAGAACACTGGAGTGGGTAGCCTGTCCCTTCTCTCCTTCTCCAGCGGATCTTCCCAACTCAGGAATCAAACCGGGGTCTCCTTCATTGAAGGTGGGTTCTTTACCAGCTGATCTACCATAAATACAGGGAAATTCACTGAATGAACAATTCCTGAAGGTCCACAGGGCTCAGTGGGTGACCCCAGGCCCTTAGAGTTAGCTAAATTTTCTGGGTGTGTTTTTTCAGTCACTCACTCCTGTCCAACTCTTGTGATCCCATGAGCTATAGCCCACTAGGCTCTTCTGTGCAAAGGGTTTCCCAGGCAGGAGCACTGTCATGGGTTGTCATTTCTTCCTCCAGGCAATCTTCCCCACCCAGGGATTGAACCTGCATCTCCTGTTTGGCAAGCAGATTCTTTACCACTGAGCGCTATTTGCTAAATTTGAGTCTGTTTTATTCTTTAGACACTATAAACACAATGCCCAGGGATGCTATGCTTCTCTACTGTAAGAATGTGTTTTTTTAGTATAAGAGACTTTCCAAACTGCCTCAGGGTTATCTCGGACTCACGGAAACATGGCCTGTTTATCTCCTGCCCCAGGGTTATCTCGGACTCATGGAAACATGGCCTGTTTATCCCTGATTCATGAAAATGTGACCTATAAAACTTCCTTGGGACTTTCCAGAAGAGCTGTTGTTCTGAGAAACTGCCCGCCACAGGCGCGCCACCTGGTCAACAGTTGTAACCTGTTATCAATGGACCAATCCTCGAAAAGGTCAACACCTGTAACAAATCAAACTGTTTCCCCTTGCCCGCGCCCGTTTGAGGTTTTTGTGCTTAAAAGCTACCGTGTAACAGCACTCGGGGTTCGCTCCTTGCTTAAGGAGACGGAACCCCAGCGCGCCGGTATAATAAAATCCTCTTGCTGTTTGCATCGAAAACTGGTCTTGGTGGTCCTTGGGGCGACGGATACACAGCGAGAAACCGTTCGGTTCAGCACAGGAGCCTATCACATTTTTGAAGCCAGGAAAAATATTATTCACTTAGCAAGAGAAAAATAAGAATACAAATGAGAAATTAAATATTTACCAATAAGCAAACATAACTTAATGCTAGCTGCATTATGGTTAAATTTAGCATTCATAATATTTCTATTGCACTTTGGAACTAGCTGTAAATTAGATTCTCTTCACTTTGCAAGAATTTTCATATATCCTTGTTGACTTGAGAGAAATCAGAGTCAATTATAAGCTATTTGCATTGCTTATGGCTAAGTAAAACTCAAAATGATATTATAAATACCCTTTTAATTTTTTATGTCAATTTTTATATATAATGTATGAGGGAAAATGTTGTAATGTATTTAATCCAATGTGGCATGAGGCCAGAAATCTGCTGAGCAATTTCATGTCCACTCTTTCTCTTCATATCTTATTGATTTCTGAAGAATTAAAATCCATCTCTGAATATAGTTCATGCTAAGTCTCTTCAGCCATGTCCAGTTCTTTGCAATTCCATGGACTGTAGCCCATCAGGTTCCTTTGTCCATGGGATTCTTCAGGCAAGAATACTGGAGTGGATTGCTGTGCCCTCCTCCAGGGGATCTTCCTCACCCAGGGATCGAAACTGCGGCTCTTACTTCTCCTGCATTGACAGGTGGATTTTTTACCACAAGCACCACCTGAGAAAAACTCAGTGAACTCTATTCAGTGCTGTGTGATGATCTATAAAATAACAAGTATTTTGCTTGTAAATATTTCCTAAAGTTACAAATATTTCCACACAAAGAATAATTCTCACAATTACTAGGACACAACTTAGTAACCAAACAACAAAAGGCAAACTGCCCATCTAAATGCTGGTTCTACCAGCCAGCTAATTGTGACCTGAGTGAAGGACTCCATGTGCTTCAGCCTCAGTCTGCTCATCGTAAAATGAGAGTGATAATGATTCATGGGGCTGTTTGAGCATACAATAAGATAATCCAGGAAAAGTCATGAATACAGGGCCTGACAGACATTAAGTGTTCAATAAAGGTTTATAATTATTATTTCCTTCAGATGATCTTTTTTTTTAAGATATATATTTTTTTATGGGGTCACAAAGATTCCAACACAACTGAGCACATGGCACATATCTTTATATGGATGGAAAACAAACCTCAAAAGACCCAATTTGATTTTATTCAAATCAAGATCACAATTTTTACAAAGTCCCATCTGCCTGAAAGTGTCTGATATGGCCTAAAAACTGAACTGTGGAGACAAGTAGAGAGTTGTAGGAACTATGCATGTAGTGTGACAGCAATGCATTCATAATTGACACAACCTGTGAACCTCTGCAAAGACCAAGGGAACTATCTTCTCCATGGAGGTAACATGCACTGCAACATACTGTCCACCGACTTGCTGCCTCCAAATGCTCTTCAGAGGGTGGCATCCCTTCTCTGGACCCAGGAGAGGGCCTCTGGCTATTATGTGCTAAGGGAAAAAGGACTCACATATGACCTTTGATTATAAATTGACATACCAAACTTTCTATTTCTTTTGCTTTCTTCCTTAGTGCCTCGAGTTCTGCTTTGGCCACTGTAAAAATGTTTGACCTTCCTACTCCAGACAGTAAGGCTCTGCTGTGGAGCCCAAATCTCCTAGTTATGACTGTGGTGGCCCATCTGTTCTCAGCCTTTTTCCTTCTCTGTTGTTATATTTATCAGGATTGGGAACTAGCCATTGTTGATGCAGAAAGGACCTGGATCTACTACTGGATTTAGTCCAATGCTCTTCATTCTTCAGGAATTACATTAAGGATTAAGCATGAATTTTGAGCATAAAATTAGATGAGCTTATCTCACTTTTTAGCTTGACTAGAACTGGGATTAGAATTGGAATTAGTATTGCAAATGTATTCCTCCATGGTCAGTCTCCTTCTATTCTGTAGAAATAAGGGGCTCCAATGTAAAGGAAGACCATTAACTCTGGATAAGCAAGAGTCTATGTTGTTGTTTTTCAGTTACTGAGCTGTGTCCGACTCTGTGACCTCATGGACTGCAGCACGCCAGGTTTGCCTGTCCTTCACTATTTCCCAGAGTTTGCTCAAATTCATGTCCATTGAGTTGGTAATGCCATCCAATCATCTCGTTCTCTGTCATTCCCTCCTCTTCCTGCCCTCAATCTTTCCCAGCATCAGGGTCTTTTCCAGTGAGTTAGCTCTTCACATCAGGTGCCCAAAGTACTGAAGCTTCAGCTTCTTCATCAATCCTTCCAGTGAGAATTCAGGACTGACTTGCTTTAGGATTGACTGGCTTGATTTCTTTGAAGTCCAAAGGATTCTCAAGAGTTCTTCAGCACTGCAATTCAAAAGCATCAATTCGTTGGCACTCAGCCTTCCTTATGGTCCAACTCTCACATGTGTTCATGATTGCTGGAAAAACCATAGCTTTGACTGTGTGAGCTTTTGTTGGCAAAGTGATGTCTCTGCTTTTTGATCCACCTAAACAAGTGAGCAGAAGTGTGCATTTTGAGAGAGAAATTCTGAAGGCTTTTTAATATATTATGCTTATTAATATATTATGCTTTCAAATAAGCCCATTGCAAACCTCCAGACTGCACAAGTATACATCCAGCTATATGCATGGGACATCTTCATTTGCATATATGGCTACTAAGATAAGTCACGTTTTTCTAGCCTGATTTCCAGTAGAGCTATCTAACGACACACGCAATGATATGTACTCTGTTGGATTTCTTAATTTTTATCTTCGCATCTCAGATGTTGCCTGGTGCTTGGAGACAGCAGCACAGCCTCTGGCTGAATGGCTTTATTGTTTATGATGTTCTCAACATGCAACTCAAGTTGTCAGAAGAAATAGCCAATCTTATTCACTTTACCTTTGCTTTGGATGTTCATGGTTGTTAGAAATGCGTTTGAATAATCTGGGTGGTCTGGATAAATAGTTTCTTTAACTACCTAGCCAGTTTTTTAGTTTTCTTCCCTCTGTATTCACCCTTCTGACTTGGAATCTTATCATATTCTCCTCCACAGATTCCTTAAGCTTACATGTATGCTCATGTCCTCCCCATCACTCAAGGTGGAACCAGATTTCTGCTTGACTCTGCTTCTGCTGCCTCATTAGCCACTATCTGTTTTCTCTGTTTACCACCAGACTACTCAAGAGATTGGCCTCACTTCACTGCCTCTTCTGTCCCATCTCTCACCAACCTTCACTGTGGCATCCCCTACAGCCTGTCTTTTGCCCCACGCATGTGACAGAAAGTGCTTTCTGGAAGGTTACACAAATTTCTGTTGAGCTATGATCGTGTGGCAGAGATTGTTCTAGGTGCTTAGAATACAGTCATGTGCAAACTGGAAAAAATACCTGCCCTCTAAGTGGAGTGTCCTTTGTAGCAGAGGAAGCAAAACCACAATCATCATAATACATTGGTTTGCTATATAATATGCTAAAAGGTGATTAAAAAAGAGCATATTGTGATATGAAATAGGATGTTGGTATTAGAACTCATTAGACGATGACAGTAAAGATTTTTTAATATAAATTTATTTATTTTCATTGGAGGCTAATTACTTTACAATATTGTATTGGTTTTGCCACTTGAAGGGGGTAAGAGAATTCTGGGAAAGAGCATTCCAGCAGGAAAGAATGACAAACGCAAAGTAACTCGAATACTCTTTTATCTTTGAGTCCTGCCTCATCTTTTTATACTCCTAACCCACAAAATGCCATCCTAGACATTTCTTTTATTACAGCTTCATTGTCACCATAAAACTGACTCTAGCTTTTTTAGCCCCCATAAAATATGCTTCTTGGTCTTCTACTATGCTTGAGAATTTGATTTTAGTGAAGGAAAGGACCATGACCTTTGATTTACTCAAAATCTATAACCTAAATAACTCTGATAATAGCTGTAAAGATTGATAATGTCTGAAAAATATCTTAAACTTCTGAGGCTGAAATTTTGTTATTTTTTATCTTCCATTTTAGAATGTCTCCAATGTGTTGTTTTTTCACCCTGGATTCTCTGTGTTAGTCATGCACTTATTGTTATGCTGGTTAAAATCTAAAATATTATTTCCTGAGGGGACATTTGAAGTGTCCATGATTCAGAAGATGGGAAAGGCGAGTCATGGCTATAGGAAGTCAGCAATTTCCTCAGTGAGCCCTGCTCCATTTCCACATACGTTAAGGCTAAATATCTACTTGCTACACCAAGTTTAAAGAGCTGGGAGTCTGTCCACTTCAGGAGTATGTGCTTGATTTTCATGTAAATCATCATTGTCCAAACTATATTTTATGGAACACCTAATTAATTTCATGTGTCAGCTAAAATGAGTTGAAGGATAATAACTGGTAAAAACAGTATTTCTGAGTGTGTCTGTGAGCTTGTCTCTAGCCTTTGATTCAATAGACCGAGTAAAAAAAGATCTCTCTACTCAAAGTCACTGGGTATCATCCAATCTGTCTAGGGTTTGAATAGAACAGAGAAGCAGAGAAAAGGTGAGTGCCCTCTGCCTGAGTTTGAGATGTCCATCTTCTCTGGCCCTCAAACACTGGCTCTCCCGTTCTAGGGCTTTCAGACTCAGATCAGAATTTATACCATTGGCCACCAATGCTTAAGCCTTTGGATTCAGATTGAATGTTACCACCAGCTTTCCTGAATCTACAGCTTGCAGATGGCAAACTGTGGTACTTCTTGGCCTCTGTAATCACTTGGCCATTACCTTGAATAAATCTCCCTTTACCTATATGTGTATCTGCTTCATTGGTGTTCATGTTTTGAATTTCTGTTTTCCTGCTCAATGTTCAGGCTGATGCTATATAACCTCTCTTATTTTGTTGCCCCCACTGTTTCACAAACTGCTTTCCTCGATTTTCATTCACTGTCTCTGCTTTGATTCTGAATAACAAGGGAGAAGACACCGATAGTTTTGTTGTTCATTCACTGAGTCGTGTCTGACTGTTCACCAGGCTCCTTTGTCCATGCACTTTCCCAGGCATGAATACTGGAGTGGGTTGCCATTTCTTTCTCCAGAGGGCCACTGAAGCACCTGGGAAGCCCACACTGATGGTTTATCAAAGTTTAAAAAAGAGAGAAAATTACAATACAATGAATTACATTGCACTCGAAAACTATCTGCTCTATTTATGATGTGTAGTGATTAACAAATCAGCTCCTGAATCAAACTGTTTGAATTTAGACTCTGACTGTAGATCTCAATTTTCTCTTCTACAAACTGAGGGGTATAACTGTGCCTACTTTATAAGGCTGTGTAAGGATAAATTGGACTTTCCTGGTGGCTTAATGGTAAAGAATCTGCCTGCCAAAGCAAGACACATGGGTTTGATCCCTGGGCCAGAAAGATCCTCTGGAGGAGGAAATGGCAACCCACTCCAGTACTCTTGCCTGGGAAATCCCATGGACAGAGGAGACTGGTGGGCTTCAGTCCATGGGGTCACAAAGAGTCAAATACAACTTAGCAACTAAACAACAACAATAAGAAGGATACATCAGGTAATATATTTTTAAAATGCTGGTGTTTGACTGATGGTAGGGGAAACAGTGCACTAAGACATTTCATTTATTATTTAATTTGTGATTAGTCCATGAGAGTTGGATTGTGAAGAAGGCTGAGCGCCAAAGAATTGATGCTTTTGAACTATGGTGTTGAAGAAGACTCTTGAGAATCCCTTGGACTGCAAGGAGATCCAACCAGTCCATTCTGAAGATCAACCCTGGGATTTCTTTGGAAAGAATGATGCTAAAGCTGAAACTCCAGTACTCTGGCCACCTCATGCGAAGAGCTGACTCATTGGAAAAGACTTTGATGCTGGGAGGGATTGGGGGCAGGAGGAGAAGGGGACGACAGAGAATGACATGGCTGGATGGCATCACTGACTTAATGGACGTGAGTCTGGGTGAACTCTGGGAGTTGGTGATGGACAGGGAGGCCTGGCGTGCTGCAATTCATGGGGTCGCAGAGTCAGACACGACTGAGCGGCTGAACTGAACTGAATCTTTCTTTCCTTGTGCCTTTATTCCAAATCTATTTTAAATTTACTTTATTCCAAATATGAAAATGTAAAGAACAGAGAGATATGTTATTACTGACCTGAGTAGGCCTAATGCATTCTTAACTGATGTAAATTGGAAAAAGTAGAGAAAATATCTCTCTTAAAAGAACAGTAAAATATAGAAGATGCATTCCATCATGCTATGTAGTAAGTGTGCTCATTAATAGATGTGAGAATTGGCATCTAACTTTTCCCCCGTCATTTTAACAAAAATAATGAATAAAGATGTTTCTAATGGCTATAAGACTTGTAGCAGACTTTGCTACATTGTTTCACAGGAACTGGGGTCCCTGGACGATTACAGGTTCCTAGTAACTTTAACTCAAAGCCTGATGGCCAGTGCAGTGGTCATGGCAACAAGATGGTCATGCAGGGGAGAGGGCTTTGTGGTCTTCTTAATGTGCAAACACATTTCCATGTTAGACAAAACAATTCTGATGCCCTGGAGCTGGAAATTCTTTTGATGAATAGTGTAGAATTCAAAATTACTCATTAAGAACAATCTCATTTGTAAGTCCATATAATCAGTGGAGAATCATATTTTGGAGCTGTTAAACTGGAGAGCCTAGCCACTCACATTCCTATTGTATTAACTGGCTTTAGTCAACTTCTGCCTTCCTTTTATCTTTGTTCCTAATTCACATTCAATTGGTATAGCTCAGAGACTCAGAAAAGCATCCCTTACTTAATTTGCCATGAAAAATTGATAACACGAAGAGAACCCTAACTTTCAGGTTCTAAATCAGAGAACATAGATGGCGTTTAATTTGGGAAATAAAATAGCTATGGGGCTTGTTATCTAACATCCAATGCCAGACAAATTGTAGAAGTTAAATGTGGCAACATAGACAAATGCATGGGACAGAGAATTCAGAATTTTAGAATATTAATCCAGCTGGAATAGTTATAAAAACAGAAAGAAAAAGATCGGTTATTTTTCTGCTTTCAAAATAAACAAGCTAGGCAGCAAAGATTATTGTCAAAGTGACAGCTCTGTAAAGGTGCTAGGATGTAGCATCATAAATGGTGCTCAGAAGATCACAAAGGATTAAGGCAAATGCGTTTCTTGGCTTAGGGTTTCAAAGCCTTTAAAAAAGATTCAAATGTTTCCTCATCAGAAGATAAATATCCAAAGGATACATGTACATGTATGACTGTCCCTTTGCTGTCCACCTGAAACCATCATGACATTGTTAATTGACTACACTCTAATACAAAATAAGAAAGTTTAATGAAAACATAAAAAAGATGATGATCAATCTCTACTCCAAATCTACTTAATAATATGTCAGATTTCTAGCTTAAGGAAATACTTGTTTTCTTCCACATCAATCAGTTGGCAATCTAGCTAAACTGCATTTCAGTTTTCTCTTGCTGTTTTCTGAAAAAATTCCTTTTGGCTCTCTGCTCATTTTCTCCAAATATGTTTTCCTGTCATCATCAGTTAATCTGAAAAATTACTGAGCTCACACTTTATTGTGAATTGTCTACCAGAAGAGAGAGAGGTGACAGAGACCTTCTTTGTTTTGAGGAACTCTGGTTGTGGTTACACACATATACAAAACATTTTCTTCGCTTATCGGAGAATTTATTTTTTCAATAAATAGCCAGACTTCCCTATCGATGGTAATTATTCCATTTTTTATTTTATCATCACTAGTAAGGAAATGTCATTTTCAGGATTATATTTATTAATAAACTTGTATGTCCATATAATTGAAGCTATGGTTTTTCTAGTAGTAGTATGGATGTGAGAGCTAGATACTTTCGAATTGTGGTGCTGGAGAAGTCTCTGGGGAGTCCTTTGGACTGCAGGGAGATCAAATCAGTCAATCCTAAAGGAAATCAACCCTGAATATTCATTGGAAGGACTGATACTGATGCTCCAATACGTTGGCCACCTGATGTGAAGAGCCTCTTCACATCAGGAAAAGACCACCTGATGCTGGAAAAGATTGAAGGCAAAAGGAGAAGGGACTGGGAGAGGATGAGATGGTTAGATAGTATTACCAACTCAATGAACATGACTTTGTGCAAACTCCAAAAGATAGTGAACAGCCTGGAGTGCTATAGTCCATGAAGTCTCAAAGAGTCAGACATGACTTAGTTGCTGAACAGTAACAAAATACAACCTGCATACAAGCTCAGTCACTAAGTTGTGTCTGACTCTTTGCAACCCCATGAACTGCCACCCACCAGGCTCCTCTGCCCATGAGATTTTCCCAGTAAAAATATGAGAGTAGAAGTTGCCACTTCTTCCTCCAGGAGATCTTCCCAACCCAGGGATTGAACTCATGTCTCCTGCATCTCCTACATCAGCAGGCAGATTCTTTACCACAGTCAGCTGGGAAGACCCATGTATAACAAACAAATGTGTGTATAATTATATATAATTTTGAGAATATAATGCTGAGTTTAATTTACAAATATAACTATTATCCTTAAGCAAGAGTTAGTAAATATTTAGTAAATTAGTAAATTTACGTTAGGAAACATTTACAATGTGACAATAGATTGCCTTGACTTTTGACTTAAGCATATTACTTCATAAACCTCTAACTCCCAGAATATTGAGTAGAAAAAATGAATTATAAAATCCTTGCATGACAACAAGTATTATTAGCCTCATCTGTTTGTTTGTTTGTTTAAATTTGGCTGTGCTGGACCTTCATTGTAACGTGGAATTTTCTTGAGCCATGCAGGATCTGGTTACCTGACCAGGGATTGAACCAAGTCCCCATACATTGGAAGTATAAAGTCTTAACCACTGGATCACCAGGGAAGTCGCAAGCTGCATTTATCAAGTCTTATTTTTTTAGTTTGTAAATACTTATTCATATGGCCACCAAATATAGCGTATTGGAAATTCAAAACCAGAAAAGATTAAGAGCAATGCCAGAGTTATTTCTCTAAAGATAGGAACTGGATCACAACATCACATCATCTTCCTCCTTTATTTTATCTGGTTTCTCATAACTCCGGGCCTTTGCACATGCTGCCTCTTATACCAAGTCTGTTCCTTCCTCAAGCTGCGTACCCTTTCCCCCTTCTTCTAACTGCTATTCATAATGTAAAACTTATCTCACACTTTTTCTGACTCCCCCATACTGACCTCTTCTGTATTTCCATTGTGCCATGTACAGACTTTTAACTACCTTTCTAATAATAAAATATTATTTTTATTACTTGTCTTCTACATTGCACTGTAAAGTTTTGGGGGCCCAAAGTTTTATTGCAGTACAGTGCTAGATGCTAGGGATGTTGAATAATAAATGAAAAAATGAATGGACATGGGAATGATTGAAGTAATACAATAACAGAAATCATCACTGCTTAAATCATCATAGCTTAAAATGAACAAAAAGGATAAAGATTAAAATTCCATAAAAATAATGAATGCTATAGATAAAAGTCATGATTTAAATAATGTCTCATTTTTTTTTCTATGTAAAGAGTGGAAGAAGAACATACATTATTAAAGAAAATTTTCCAAAAATTGATTATAAGTTATTTCATTGGTAGGGAACTAACTTCATCTAGCTGCAAATCTTATCTTGTTGCTTGACAATATCAGGTAAATATGTATAGAATATATATCCACAGAAAAACTTTCACTGATTCCTATTCTTTTGACATTTCGTAGTTGCTAAATATTACTGGTACAATTGTTATGGGAAAAAAGGCTTTGAATGGTGAGTGAACTCAAAGTTAAGTGATATAATGATCAAAGAAAAATATTATCAAGAGCTCTTTTAGCGAAAAGATAATTTATTTTTCTTTCTTTGACATTGACATTGATTTCTTATGTGACAAGTGAACATACTCAGAATATGTATATATATGGACTGCCTTGTGTTAGAAAAGTTGTTCACCCTGCATTTATTTTTTTTAATAGTTGTCAAAATGTATACCACTCCTGGTTCTCTCTATAAATTATTTGCTGCAATTTTAAAGGAGGATATTCTAAGATACAAACCAAATGAATGCAGATTGTAAAATCCCCCTTAAATGCCCCTAAGTAGACCTCTAATTCTAGTTTAGAAAACAGGACTCCCAGGGATAAAAAGATGAATTATGTTTTTGAAGAAGTTTAGAGTCCCACTTTAAGTGTTTTTTTAAAACAGAATGCAACATATAAAGAAAATTTTAATAAAAATAAAACATATATATTATTAGCAATGCTGTATTAACTCCAAGTTCTGCTTACAAAAGCTCACTAAGCATAAATTTCCTTCAAAATGAGAAATTATGATTATATTAAAATTTTGCAATGTATCTCTGAGAAAAGCAAAAACAACAGGCATAGCGATCCAGTTCTTAAAGTACCTGCCAACCATGTGTGATGAGAAAAAGGTAAAACTGAGATTGATGCAATGAGACAGACAAAACCAGGACTCAGAATGGCAGGAAATTGCACAATTTGAAATTAACAAACAGCAAAAAACAAGGCAAACATTTAGATGAGGGAGCAAGCACATTTTGGAAAAAAATGTAAATCTTTTGGTAGGTACATTTTCTGCAAAAAAAGAAAAAAAAGAACAAGAAGAAAAAGAAAAGAAAGAAAATCACCTGTAAGAAAAGTATATAATTGAAAATATTAAACAAGTGATGGACGGTATAAATTTAGTGGATGGTATTTGTCTTTACTAACAATGAGATAGTGGAGAGCTAGAACAAGGGGTTTGGAGCCAGAACACCTGGTCTTGGAACTTTCTCTCCAGTTTACTAGCTTTGTATGGTCTCTGTGCTAGTTCTGGCAGTTTACATCATCAGTCTTGCTATGGTCTCTTCATTTGTAAAATGTAGATTCTATTGATACCTAGGGTACAACTGTTAAGTCAATTCAGTTGTGTCCGACTGTGCGACCCCATAGATGGCAGCTCACCAGGCTCCCCAGTCCCTGGGATTCTCCAGGCAAGAACACTGGAATGGGTTGCCATTTCCTTCTCCAATGCATGAAAGTGAAGTTGCTCAGTCGTGTCCGACTGCATGGACTGCAGCCTCCCAGGCTCCTCTGTTCATGGGACTCTCCAGGCAAGAGTACTGGAGTGGGATGCCATTGCCTTCTCCAGGGTACAACTACTAATGTGCTAATAGGTTACTTATGAATAAAACGTGTTGAGCATAACACTTTATAAAGCACTGGGTACCTGTTTCTGTTCTTAATTTAAGGCGTGGGAATTTTTACTGATACTAAGGGCAGTATCAGTTCAGTTCAGTTCAGTCATTCGGTCGTCTCCGACCCTTTGCGACCCCATGAATCATAGCACACCAAGCCTCCCTGTCCATCACCAGCTCCCAGAGTTCACTCAAACTCATGTCCATTGAGTCAGTGATGCCATCCAGCCAACTCATCCTCTGTCGTCCTCTTCTCCTCCTGCCCCCAATCCCCCCCAGCATCAGGGTCTTTCCCAATGAGTCAACTCTTCTCATGAGGTGGCCAAAGTACTGGAGCTTCAGCTTCAGCATCAGTCCTTCCAATGAACACCCAGGACTGATCTCCTTTAGAATGGACTGGCTGGATCTCCTTGCAGTCCAAGGGATTCTCAAGAGTCTTCTCCAACACCACAGTTCAAAAGCATCAATTCTTTGGCGCTCAGCTTTCTTCACAGTCCAACTCTCACATCCATACATGAGAATACTATAGTTATTGTTTCATTTATATTATTTTATGAGTGAGAAGCTGGGCCAGGTGTCCTTCGATCTCCCGCGGCCAGGCGAGGCGCTGGTGGAGAAGCCTTTCACCGAGGCCATGGCCCAGCTCATAGACGAGGAGGTGCAGCGGCTCATTGGCTCCGCGCATGCGCGCACCCTGGACCTGCTCACACGCTGCCGAGAGCAGGTGGACAAGGTGAGCAGGCGGCTGCTAGAGAAGGAGGTGCTGGAGCGGGCCGACATGGTGGAGCTGCAGTTCGCCAAGAATATCACCTACGAGGAGCTCGTGGAGGGCACGGGCGGCCTGGAGGAGGACACGGCCCTTCCGAGGGTCTGCAGGGCTGGCGTGGGGAGCCCGCTGCAGGAGAGCCCAGCCTGGTGCCTCTGCCTGGAGAGCAGCCTCCGGGACCACCAGGAAGCAAATTAAAGCACATGTAACCCGAGGCAATGGCACCCCACTCCAGTACTCTTGCCTGGAAAATCCCACGGACGGAGGAGCCTGGTGGACTGTGGTCCACGGGGTCGCTAAGAGTCGGAAACGACCGAGTTACTTCACTTTCACTTTTCACTTTCACACATTGGAGAAGGAAATGGCAACACACTCCAGTGTTCTTGCCTGGAGAATCCCAGGGACGGGGGAGCCTGGTGGGCTGCTGTCTATGGGGTCGCACAGAGTCAGACACGACTGAAGCGACTTAGCAACAGCAGCATATGTTCTTTAAAGGAACCGGCAATTTGTACTGTTTATAGGTGGTCATATTTTTCTGACACAGCACCCCTAGAAGCATCTACGTACAGATTTCTCTAGCCTCCTGCAATACTGAAGCATGCCAGTTTTATCTTAGAGGGAGTGTTTAATTATTAGAGATTAAATTTAGATATAGAACTGTTGTATCTTAATTTGCCAGGTCACAAGTATGTGGTTGACAGCCATGAAGGAAAAAGTAGAGTAGAAACCAGCCAGCACAACAAAATAGTCT
Organism: Neotragus moschatus; assembly: GCA_006410615.1. NCBI lineage: Eukaryota > Metazoa > Chordata > Mammalia > Artiodactyla > Bovidae > Neotragus > Neotragus moschatus. Next base: position 218,577 of record SJYA01001024.1, read on the forward strand.
AGTAATTTCTGTTCCCATGTGGACAGTCTCATCCATGGTTATGGTATTAACTTACCATTTATTACATGCCAGTCTCATGCGTGCTTCTTTCTCTGTCTCTCTCTCATTGTCTCTCTCTGTCTCTATATCTGTCTCTCTCTCTCTCTCTCTCACACACACACACACACACACAAACACACATACACCCCTACCTTCCCTTCTTGTTTCTGCACAGAGTAGCATTCAAGACTCCAAAAGCAATTTTACTAAAGTCTTGTGGAATGTCTCTGCGAGTGGAGAGGAGAGTGGGGGTTGCCAGACAACAAAAACAAGTATTTTTTAAAACTCTTTGTAAAAGAATCCTCACTTTCACACACCTGCTTCTTGAAGTCCTCTATGTTGCCCCCCAAACTCCAGGTTCCTCTCTCCAGGGTTCTAATGCTTTCCTCCCCTAGGAGGCACTTTTCTATGGATGCCAGTCTATCTTTGCTGCTGCTGCTGCTGCTAAGTCCTGTCCGACTCTGTGCGACCCCATAGATGGCAGCCCACCAGGCTCTCCCGTCCCTGCGATTCTCAAGGCAAGAGCACTGGAGTGGGTTGCCATTACCTTCTCCAATGCTTAACAGTGAAAAGTGAAAGTGAAGTCGCTCAGTCGTGTCTGACTCTTAGCGACCCATGGACTGCAGCCTACCAGGCTCCTCTGTCCATGGGATTTTCCAGGCAAGAGTACTGAAGTGGGGTGCCATTGCCTTCTCCAATGCATAACAGTGAAAAGTGAAAGCGAAGTCGCTCAGTCATGTCCGGCTCTTAGCGACCCATGGACCGCAGCCATCTAAGTGTCTTCAGTTCTGCCACCAGGAGGCTCTTTCGCTATATCCTGAAAAGAGATGATGGCAAGTGATAGATAAGTGTTTTCTTTCTTTTTTTTTTTTTAATTTATTTTATTGGAGTATAGTTGCTTTACAATGTTGTGTTAGTTTCTGTTCTATAGCAAAGTGAATCAGCCATACGTACATATATCTCCTCTTTTTTGGATATCCTTCCCACTCTGTTATTTTATGTCTTTATTCAGTAGGGGATTGTAGAAGAACTTTGTTTTGTTTGCTTTTTTTTTTTTTTTTTAAAGCTTTGGGAATGATACTATAGAGTAGGATATTAACACTTGTGATCTGAGTGTGAATAACACTTGTGATCTGAGTGTGAATAACACTTGGGTGTGAATAATTGTTTTCTTCTTTGATGCCAAAATATTTTTGGGGGGTGGTGGTGATGGTTTAAAAACAGAGGCAACACTATTCAGCCCCAGGGAATTTGCTAACAATCATGTGATTAAAAGCTAATTGGTCAAATGAACAATTTAACCAAAACTATGAGTTGACTGGAAAAGAGCACCCTTTCTGACCAACCACATTAATGAAGTAACAGTAGTGTCACCAGGGAAGTAGATGAGTAGCCTTTTTACACCCCTGCCATACACCAGGATGGGAGAAATTTTGCGGTCATTCCAATTCTTCAGGAAACTCTACAATGAGTTTGCAGAATTTATAACCACCTTGTTTTGGTTTAGAATTTGTGCTTTTGTTGACAAATTTATTTCAATAGATTATGTTTTTCTTGATAGGAATATTTTAAATAAATTAGCTCACTAGCTCAAAGCGTATTATTCAAAAGTGTCTGGGCTCAGAATGTTTTCTAATGCATTAATTGGTGTGTTAATAATGCCTGTTTGTTATATTTTACTTATGCATCTGATATTTTACCTCATTTTATGCAGTTTTATTCGCTTTTATGAAGTGAATTGAAAGTTGCTCAGTCATGTCAGACTCTTTGGGACCCCATGGATAGTCCATGGAATTCTCCAGGCCAGAATACTGGAGTGGGTGGCTGTTCCCTTCTCCAAGGGATCTTCCCAATGCAGGGACTGAACCCAGGTCTTCTGCATTGCAGGCAAATTCTTTATCAGCTGAGCCACAAGGGGCGAAATCTCATTTAGAATAAAACTCCAAGCCCCATACTCACCAGAGATGCGCAGAGGGCTCAAACAAAACCTCACAAGCACCAGGAGATCCCACAGCGGTTGAGCAAGGCCTGCCTTTGAGTGTCTTAGTGTCTCCTGTGGAGGTACGGGTCAGCAGTGGCCCGTCGCAGGGACAGAGGATCTGGGTAGACCTTACATTAAGCCCTCTTGGAGGAGGTCACCATTAATCCCACCATAGTGCCACCAGAACTTACACAAGACTTGGGAAACAAACTCTTGGAGGGCACAAACAAAACCTTGTGTGCACCAGGACCCAGGAGAAAGGAGCAGTGAGCCCCACAAGAGACTGACCCAGACTTGCCAGTTAGTGTCCAGGAGTCTCTGGCGGAGGTGTAGGTCTGTAGTGCCCTGCTGCAGAGTGGGGGGCACTGAGTGTGGCAGTGCGTACATGGGATCTTTTGAAGGAAGTCGCCATTACCTTCATCACCTCCACCATAGTTTGGGCTCAAGTCAACAGTAGGGAGGGAACACAGCCCCACCCATCAACAGAAAATTGGATTCAAGATTTAATGAACATGGCCCTACACATCAGAACAAGTTTCCCCCACAGTCAGTCTCTGCCACCAAGAAGCTTCCCTAAGCCTCTAATCCTTATCCCTCAGAGGGCAGACAGAGTGAAAACTACAATCACAGAAAACCAATCAAACTGATCACATGGACCACACTCTTGTCTAACTCAATGAAACTATGAGCCATGCCATGTGGGGCCACCCAAGACAGATGGATCCTGGTGGAGAGGTCTGACAAAATGTGGCCCACTGGAGAAGGGAATGGCAAACCACTTCAGTATTCTTACCTTGAGAACCCCATGAATGGTATGAAAAGGCAAGAAGATATGACACTGAAAGATGAACTCCTCAGGTCGGTAGGTGCCCAACATGCTACTAGAGATCAGTGGAGAAATAACTCCAGAAAGAATGAAGACATGGAGCCAAAGCAAAAACAACGTCCAGTTGTGAATGTGACTGGTGATGGAATTAAAATCCAGTGCTGTAAAGAACAGTAATGCATAGGAACCTGGAATGTTTGGTCCATGAATTGAGGCAATTTGGAAGTGGTCAAACAGGAGATGGCAAGAGTGAAAATTGACGTTTTAGGGATTAGTGAACTAAAATGGACTGGAATCAGGGAATTTAACTCAGATGACTATTATATCTACTACTGTGGGCAAGAATACCTTAGAAGAAATGGAGTAGTCATCATAGTCGACAAAAGAGTCTAAAATGCAGTACTTGGGTGCAACCTCAAAAATGACAGAATGATTGCTGTTCATTTCCAAAGCAAACCACTCAATATCACAGTAATTCAAGTCTATGCCCCAACTAATAATGCTGAAGAAGCTGAAGTTGAATGGTTCTATGAAGACCTACAAGACCTTCTAGAACTAACACCCAAAAAAAGATGTCCTTTTCATCATAGGGGATTGGAATGCAAAAGTAGGAAGTCAAGAGATACTTAGAGTAACAGGCAAATTTGGCCTTGGAATAAAAAATGAAGCAGGGCAAAGACTGACAGAGTTTTCAGAGTTTTGTCAAGAGAATGCATTGTTCATAGCAAACACCCTCTTCCAGCAACACAAGAGAAGACTCCATACCTGGAAATCACCAGATGGTCAATACTGAAATCAGATTGATTATATTCTTTCCAGAAAAAGATGGAGAAGCTCTATACAGTCAGCAAAAATAAGCCTGGGAGCTGACTATGGCTCAGATTGTGAAGGCTTTATTGCCAAATTCAGACTTAAATTGAAGAAAGTAGGGAAAACATTAGACATTAGACACTAGACATTCATGTATGACCTAAATCAAATCCCTTACAATTTTACAGTGGAAGTGACAAATAGATCAAAGTGATTAGATCTGATAGACAGAGTGCCTGAAGAACTGTGGATGAAGGTTCATGACACTGTACAGGAGGCAGAGATCAGGACCATCCCCAAGAAAAATAAATGCAAAAAAGGCCAAAATGTTTGTCTGAGGAGGCCTTACAAATAGCTGAGAAAAGAATAGAAGCTAAGGGCAAAGGAGAAAAGGAAAGATATAAACATTTGAGTTCCAAAGAATAGCAAGAAGAGATAAGAAAGCCTTCCTCAGTAATCAATGAAAAGAGAGGAAAATAATAGAATGGGAAAGACTAGAGATCTCGTCAAGAAAACTAGAGATACCAAGGGAACTTTCCGTGCAAAGTTGGGCACAATAAAGGACAGAAATGGTATGGACCTAACAGAAGCAGCAGATGTTATGAAGAGATGGCAAGAATACACAGAAGAGCTATACAAAAGAATCCTGACTCAGACAATCATGACGGTGTGATCACACACCTAGAGCCAGACATCCTGGAAGGTGAAGTCAAGTGGGCCTCAGGAAGCATTACTACGAACAAAGCTAGTGGAGGTGATGGAATTCCAGTTGAGCTATCTCAAATCCTTTTAAGATTTTTAAGCTATCTCATCATCTTTTAAGATGATGCTGTGAAAGTGCTTCACTCAATATGGCAGCAAATTTGGAAAACTCAGCAGTGGCCACAGGACTGGAAAAGGTCAGTTTTCATTCCAATTCCAAAGAAAGGCAATCCCAAAGAATGTCCAAACTAACTCACAATTGCACTTACCTCACAGGCTAGCAAAGTAATGCTCAAAATTCTCCAAGCAAGGCTTCAACATTATGTGAACGGTTAACTTCCAGATGTTCAAGCTGGATTTAGAAAAGGCAGAGGAACCAGAGATCAGCTTGCCAACATCCTCTGGATCATAGAACTACTTCTGCTTTATTGATTATGCCAAAGCCTTTGTGTGGATCACAACAAACTGTGGAAAATCCTTAAAGAGATGGAAATACCAGACTACCTTACCTGCCTCCTGAGAAATCTATATGCTGGTTAAGAAGCAACAGTTAGAACTGGACATGGAACAACAAACTGGTTCCAAACTGGGAAAGAAGTATGTCCAAGTTGTATACTGTCACCTTGCTTATTTCACTTATATGCAGAGTACTTCATGCAAAATGCCAGGATGCTGGATGAAGCAAAAGCTGGAATCAAGATAGCCGGGATAAATATCAATAACCTCAGATATGCAGATGACACCACATTTATGGCAAAAAGTGAAAAAGAACTAAAGAGCCTCTTGATGAAAGTGAAAGAAGAGAGTGAAAAAGTTGGCTTAAAACTCAACACTCAAAAAATGAAGATCATAGCATCCAGTCTCATCTTTATGGCAAAGATAATGGGGGAACTTCTTTTCCTTCATGGCAAAAAGATGGGGAAACAATGCAAACAGTGACAGACTTTATTTGGGGGGGGGCTCCAAAATCACTACAGAGGGTGACTGCAGCCATGAAATTAAAAGACGTTTGCTCCTTGGAAGAAGAGCTACGACCAACCTAGATAGCATATTCAAAAGCAGAGACATTACTTTGCCAACAAAGGTCCATATAATCAAGCCATGGTTTTTCCAGTAGTCATGTATGGAGGTGAGAGTTGGACTGTAAAGAAAGCTGAGCACTGAATTAATGCTTTTGAACTGTGATGTTGGAGAAGACTATGGAGAGTCCTTTGGACTGCAAGGAGATCCAACCAGTCCATTCTAAAGGAAATCAATCCTGAATATTCATTGGAAGGATTGATGTTGAGCTGAAATTTCAATACTTTGACCACTTAATGCAAAGAACTGATTCATTGGAAAAGATCCTGATGCTGGGAAAGATTGAAGTCTGGAGGAGAAGTGGATGACAGAGGATGAGATGTTTGGATGGCATCACCAACTTGATGGAAATGAGTTTGAACAAGCTCTGGGAATTGGTGATGGACAGGGAGGCCTGGGGTGATGCAGTCCATGGGTTCCCAAGAAGTTGGATACTACTGAGTGACTAAACTGAATTGACTGAATGCAGTTTTACTTTAGCATTTTACTTTTTAACTCTTTAGTATTTTTTAAAACAATTATTATCCTTTTCTATATTTTCATCATTTCAATTAATTTTTTTCTTGTATATTTCAGTGGTTTCATAATATGCAAAAAGGAATAACTTGACATTATTACAAAGTGTATTAATTAATGTCAATACATGAGAAATGCTTTATTTGCTAATAATTTGGGGCATTATTGTACCACTTACCATCTTTGCAGAGATACATAATTATTCCTTAGCTTCATTATTTATTATTCATAAATGGAGAGTGGGTGTATTCTGCTAAAATTCTTTCAAATCAATGATCGGAGATTATTTGCAAATAGTTTGTCTTTCCTATCAATTTTTAACGCTAAATTGCTTGTCTTTGATCCTGAAACTTTGTTCTCTACCACCATTAATAAGACATGGCGACCAAATCCAGGCAAGTTGCACAGTCTAAAAAAAATGCTATGATTTTGCTACATAGTGAAGATGATGGACTATAAAGAAAGCTGAGAGCTGAAGAATCGATGCTTTTGAACTGTCGTGTTGGAAAAGAGTCTTGAGAGTCCCTAGGACTGCAAGGAGATCCAACCAGTCCCTCCTAAAGGAGACCAGTCCTGGGTGTTAACTGGAAGGACTGATGTTGAAGCTGAAACTCCAGTACTTTGGCCACCTGATGCAAAGAGCTGATTCACTGGAAAAGACTCTGATGCTGGGAGGGATTGGGGGCAGGAGGAGAAGGGGACGACAGAGGATGAGATGGTTGGATGGCATCACCGACTCAATGGACATGAGTTTGGGTAAACTCTGGGAGTTGGTGATGGACAGGGAGGCCTGGCATGCTGCAGTTCATGGGGTCGCAAAGAGTTAGACACGACTGAGCAACTGAACTGAACTGAACTGAAGATGAGGAGATTGGGGAAACCACAATGACGAAGTTGATATTTATTTTGAATTAGTATATGTTAGGGTTTGGCTAACAGTTTTACTTAAGCTCATTTTTTAGCAGCAGTTCCACAGTGAAATTTGATAATTCTGCCTCCTATTTGGCAGATGAGGAAACTGAAATCTAGTTCGATCACCCAAGATCAATTCAGGCGTGAAGTGGTAGGTGGGGTGCAAACCTGAGTCCTCTTCCTTTGCAGCTTAGACTAGAAGCTATGGCAACACTGTATCTCCTTGTTACATCATGAGGCCCCCTCCTCTGGATGGTCCTCCTGAGTCCTGGGTCATGTGTTTCCATCAGTTCTCAGGGTTCAGAGCTGATGGTAGCTTTTCTAAAAACTATCTGAGATGACACATTTTAAAACTAGAAGGAAGTTCTTATCCCATTAGCATTATTGCCACTTTCTTTCTCTTCAAGTTCTGTGGAATGGATTTAGGCAAAAAAAAGTCACCTCATAGCCTCTTATTTTCTTTTATAAAAAATAGTATGATGCACCATGATGTGAAAAGAAGAGCCCCTGTCACTTTCTTTGAGCCCCTTTGGAGAAAGTACAAGTAGCAATTGAACTTGATACTATTTCACTTTGTAGCAGGAAAGAACTTGTTACCATTACTCAGTGATGAATCTAATGATAAAAATGTCAATTGAGGCAGGTCTATACTTTCTTAACATTTTTATTGCTACGTGCTCCCAATACAACAATCAGCATCAGTAGTGTACACTTTGATGAAAAGGAATTTTTAGCTTAGTAGAAAAGGAAGCTCAAAGATCAGAAGTATAATGAATATATACATCTTCATGAGAGGTGTATGTGTGTGACCAGCTTTCTTTGTAATCCCCTGTGGACTAGCATGCACACGCAAGCGAACTAGAGAGAATTTCATTCTCAAATTTTAGGGAAGAAAAAAAAAAGATTTCTGCTTGAGGCTCAGAGATTTACAATCTGGAATTCACCTAATTCATTTGACCTTCAAAAGTCTTGCACCAAGTAGCAGCGATTCTTTAGAGGTATAGAGTCAATAGGTGAAGCTGTTATTTTTACATGGTGAAAATGCAAAAAGTTTTTGCACATTCTCTGTGTTGAGAAACATATTTACATTTTAGTTTGCAAACTGTATTTTTAGATGGTTCAGAAACTGACTTCAAAAGCATTATGCTGACAACATTTATCTTTGTTTTTCATTTAAAGTGTAATTCATAAAATACTAATTTCTTTCACTTACTTCTTTTCTGGTGTTTCTAATTTACTATTTCATTAAACAGCTAGCTGTCTGAGCCCACATAATTTTATGTCTCATTGAAGGGAAACAAGTTACCAACTTTGCATCAACTCCTCTAAAATTGCAAAAATTTTGCATAATATCGATTTTGTTCAAATTAAGTTCTTTGATTTGGCTGCTTTAGTTTGCTTAAATTTCTCCTCTATGTACAGAGCAAAGCATGCAGCGCTAATTATGTCCTCTAGTTTACCAAAATATGTCATTGGTATTAGAGTAAATATTCAGTACATAAAAATACTATCAAGAAAAAAAATCAAATTTTAATAAATATCTTCAGTTCTGAATTCTATATACAGATACTTTACATCTACTCCCTGGAATTTCTGGCTTCACTGTAAGTAAACTGATCACTGACATAAATTACTAGCACATTATTGCAGTCAGATGCATTGTGGTTGTGAGCATGTGAATATGAACCATGCGGAAAATAAATATCGCAACCATTGACAAATACTTTCTTGAACCTGCTTCTAGAGCCCTACAGCCCTACCCTATTTGAGTGTTAATCTAGTTTCATGATGCTTTTCTCAGCTACCAACATACAAATGATCTCAGAACATTTTTCATTATTATTACAGTACATTGAGTATACACATTTGTATATGTCAACAATGGGACGATTAAAAACAACACAGGAACAGAGGACAGTCAATGGTGTCTATTGAAGCCCTGGTAAAAAGGTTCCTGTTTTGTCTTGCATGGTCTCATTTACTGGTCTCTGTTCCCTGTGACTACAAGTATGCTAAGACACTAATCTTATTCTTCTTTATTTAAAGGATGGCAGGTAATATCTGCAGCTTATCTATTCTTTTTCTCTAATTTATGTGTCACATTGTTGATCAAACAAAACCACACAACACAACCCTTTGTATTGTCAGTAGCTGCAATTCTAACTTCTTTGTAATAGTCTCCTTTGAAAATCAACTCACACAATGTCAAATAAGGCAATACTCAATGACAGGCACCTAGAACATCCAGAAATGTAACACAGTAAACAATCATTTGAGAACACATCTCTTAAAATAATACTGATTTCTGCAATATACAGTATTTACACAAACAGCTGCAAATTTGCTCATACAATATTTCTAATATAGATAAATAGGAATACAAGTCTAAGAATTCTTTGCTCCAAACTTTTTGTTAAAGTGTAAACCATTGGCATCTCTTTTTTCTTTTTACTGTAATTTTTTAAAATTAAAAAAGAAATCAGCTGATATGCACAATTGGTTCCAGTCCCTTTCCTGCTTTAGAAAATGACCCACACACCTAGCAACTTACTTTCCTCCAGTCAATAATCTTTGGTGCTTTCTTCCAATGAATTCTAGTAAATGAGTCGAGGCAGAACAAAAGGAGGACGAAAGCAACTAGAAAGTGAACCAGCACTTTTTTTTCTTCCACTCACAGAGAAAATGAGCTGATGATTTATGGAGAGTTCCACTTTAAACAAGCTGTACGCACCATGGAGAGAGGCAGGTCCTCCAGATTTTTCACCAACGTCGAGCCTTTTGGCTTCACTTGCTCATCTTTCCGACGTGGATGATCTTCGCGGATGTCTCTTGTCAATAACCTTTGCATCTTTCTTTGAGGTTCTTGCCTGAGAAGAAGCACCTATGGAATCACTGGTTGCAAGGAAGCGGGCAGCAGCCAGTTGTGGAGATGAACTGAGGTGGCCACTCTTGGTGGGCGGGGAGGCCGGTCCCAGAGTTTTATTTTCTGCTAGCTGTGCTTGCCTCTGGGATAAGTTAGCACCATTGGATTTACTGTTTGGCCTGAAAGCAGCATGCTCATTTGGACCTGCTATGGAAGAGATTCTGCTCAAAGATTTCTTCTTTTCAGCAGGAGTCTCTGAATAGTACGGAACCAAAGATGTAGGCATCACTAGAGATCCGGGGAGGTCACTGGGGTTAAAGATAGCATCATCGTGAGTTTCAGCAGCTTCTGAAAGGTACGGTGGTGGCAGGGTGCTACTGCGCTTGCTGCAGGACTCACAACATAACTTGTTATAACCTGGTATGGAGCAGTAGCGTGCCAGTACCTCCATTTGACAGAATATGGACTTATCTCCCAAACATGGCTCATCTACAGAGATTCAAAGAAAAACAAAATAAGACATATGTCCAAACATAAACAGTGGACAATATGCATGGAGCTAGAAGGCATTATGCTGAGTGAAATAAGACAGACAGAAAAGGATATATATTGTACGAATTCACTTATATGTGGAATCTTAAAAAAAAAAAAACACAATCATAAATTCAGAGAACAAAGGAGTGGTTGCTAAGGGAGGGGCAAAATAGGTGAAGGAGACTAAGGAGTATAAACCTCCAAGTACAAAATAAATCAGCCATAGGGATGTCCCACAGAGCATAAGGAATATGGCCAGTTATATGGTGATAACTTTGTATGGGGACGGATTTATTGTGGTCCTCATTTCATGATGAAATGACATAATATTGTAGGCCAACTATATTTCATTTTAAATATAAGAATAAATATAAAAATAAAAGGAGGAAAAGCATGAAAATCATTTATGAATATAAAAAGATTTAACTAAGATCTAACATTGATGGGTGTTTTCCACATGAGCCTTTGAGCTAAAATATGAATATTAGAATAAGTTTACTAAAAAAAGTTGTTATCTTTGTGCAAAGCACATGAATTGACCAGCACTTTCACATTCCCATCAAGAGTCTTCAGATCGAGGGTATTTTTTTCTTCTTAGGAATGTATTTCTGATTTTTGAAAATAGAATATTGGATTTATCATACTTTTAAGATATAGAGAGGCATCTGTTTTTTTAAATTTTATGATAGTTCTGTCTTTATGATACAGTAGTCTCTATATTAAGTTTAAATTGAAAATAAAAAATACTAAGATCTGTTGGAACATATTAAGTCTTACAACTATATTACTAAAAGAAAAATCAAGATACAATTTTGATTCAGAGAATATTTTCCAGAGTGAAGCAATAGTTTCATATTTACCATTGAATGTTCTAGGTTATTTGTTATTTGAAAGCACAAATCTGGGTAACATGTGCCAACTTTCTTATGAATAATACATGGTTAATTTCATCGAATTGACAGTACTTTAAAAAATACTAAGTACCATTTATAAAACACTTGGTAGGTGTGTTTGTGCATACTATTTCCATTCTTTTAAAATTTTATTAATCATAAGTTGTAAGAATTAGATTTCAAAAAATCCAAACGTTGAGTTCATAAAAAGTCTGTACTTCTTTTTAGCCATTCCAGGGCATATTCTATGCAGAGCCCATGTGCATCATCCAGCACAGAATACTGATCTCACATCCAAATAATAAATGCAAAGAGTTATAAATTGTGGCATTTATGTCATACAATCACCATGACAATGTAATGTTGGGTAATTCTACATTGCTAGGTAAGGAACTTGCTATATAACTTGCCAAAGAAATTTAATCCCTTTTCTAAAGTTTGAGGGGGGGGGGTCAAAAAAGGAGGGTAAGTTGGCAAGACCGATAAAGATTAAACCTTATCACCTTTGTTAGAGTTGGAATGTCCTGTACACTTCCTAAACTCTAAGATGACTTGTCTTTGCCTGACATTTACACACCTATGATACAGTATGATGCCTTTGAATATCTCATACTAGAAAAGAATTAGGTTGCAATCCTAATGAGGTTGCAAATCCCTGCAAATTAATGGGTTTTACATCAAGTATCAATCCCTTATTGTATCCAAACAATTTTTGCTATGCTTATGTCTTTCTATGCCTATATTTTCTTTTGGATCAAGGAAGAGAATCAAGCACATACTGCTGACAATTGGGCATATTTGTGGAAATATACAGCTCTACTAGTTACTAAGATCAAGAAAGCTTACTCACAAAGTGTTTAGCCTTCTGACAGTAACACTTATATAAGAGTAAAATATTACAATGACAGTAAATTTTACAGCTTCTGAGTAGGTAAATTTGTTATTTTGGCTTTGACTTGCGCTTTGAACTTTCAAATATCCTTTCCAGAGAAAAATGATGAAGTATGTAAGTCCTTTGTCTCCCCCTTATGGTCATACTTATTCATGCCACCCCACATTATCAAAGGGAAATATGCAGATGGATAATTCACAAGGAAGACTAGACAGGTAATGGGAGAATAGGAAGGGAGAGAGAGAGAGAGGCACGGAGAGTCAGAAGGGAAGGGACACGGGGGCTGGAGCTGGGAAAGAAAGGAAGCGGGGAAGACAAGAGATGGGGAGGAAAGGAAGAGATGGGAAGATGGAGAGACGGACGAGGAGTGGCAGAGACAGGGAGAGGGGAGGAAAGGACAGATAACAGTGGAGGAGAAAGAAGGGCACTTTTAGACACATGTGCCAGAAAGGGAAGGATGAGGGGCATCAGGGAGAAAAAGAGGGGAATGAAGAAAAAGAAGAGTCGGGAAGACACGGGGAGAGAGAGAGGAAAGGGAGAGAGAGGAGGAGGAGGAAGGGAGACTAGGAGAGGAAGAGAGTGAGTGAGAGAGGGCGAGAAGAAAAAGTGAGTGGAGAAAAGCACATGTGGAGTACACAGAACGTGGGCGACCCACAAACAGCAGGTGACAGCAAATCAGAGACGGGGCGTGAGACCCACCGAGGAAATGAGAGGAGAGTGAAGTGGAGACACAAAAGGAGACAGACGGCACACAGGCAGATGTAGAGAGAGTGACAGAAAACGCAGAAGGAGACAGAGTTATAGAAGCTGAAACCGTCCAATATACGCTATTTATGACAACAGCAAATTGAGTTACACAGACAGCCCGGACTCATGACAGTTCCACTTTTGATTTATGGACTTCACAATGGCGTGAAAGCCATGTATATTCAGGAGAAACTACTTAAAATTTTGCATTTGGGTCTTTTCTGGGTTAGTGATAAACGGAATCATCCTCTCGTGATGCTAGGCAGGGCAGCAGCCGCAGCTCCCAGTCAGTCAGGTGATCACCAGGGCAAACAACCTTTAACCATACTGTACCCAGACAACTATGCACAGGCTTTGGGTTAGATGGTGTCGCCCAAGTGTAGGCTAACGTAAGTGTTAAGAGCATGATTCAGGCTAGGGCGTGGTGTTCAGTAAGTTGCGCCCATGCGATGACATATGCTTGCATGCTGAGTCATGTCTGACTCTGAGACCCTAGCCCACCAGGCTCCTCTGTCTATGGAATTCTCCAGGCAAGAAAACTGGAGTGGGTTGCCATTTCCTCCTTCAGGGAACCTTCCCCACCTAGGGATGGAATCTATTATCTCTTGCTTTGGCAAGCAGGTTCTTTATCACTGAGCCACTTTGGAAGCCCTGTTCTGTAAATTAGTTGTATTACATGCATTTTTGACTGAATGTATTTTCAACTCAGAAAGAGTTTATCAGGATATAACTCTCCTGTAAATTGAGGAAGATCTGCACTTTAAAGAAAAGAGACTCTGCTTTTGCAATCCTGAAGGACTAGGTCAAGCAAATTTTAGCCTAGGTACAAGGTGCCTATTTTGGAAGCACATTTGTTGAATATTTGGGCTTTCCTCATAGCTCAATTGGTAAAGAATCACCTGCAATGCAGGAGACCTGGATTCAATTTCTGGGTGGGAAGATCCACTGGAGAAGGGATAGGTTACCCACTCCAGTATTCCTGGGCTTCCCTTGTGGTTCAATTGGTAAAGAATACGCCTGCAATGCAGGAGACCTGGGTTCGATCCCTGGATTGGGAAGATCCCCTGGAGAAGGGAAAGGCTACTCACTCCAGTATTTTGGCCTGGAAAATTCCATGGACTGTATAGTCCAAGGGGTTGCAAAGAGTCGGACATGACTGAGCGACTTTCACTTTCATGGATATGGATGCAGGTATTGGAAACGGCTTTGTGAATGGCATTTATCATCTGAATGTCTCAACTGAATAATTTTAGTAAAACACCGCATAACATTCTGCATCATTATGCCTTTAACAATAATGTGAAGTTATAAAGAAAATCAGAGAGAAAGTAAGTAGCTTCTTCTAGAGACACAGATTGACAGAAACTTCATATGGGGTGATACAGCCCTCACCCCAGCACTGCCGTCCACTGGGGTCCATGGAGGCTGCAGTGGTGATGGTAACTAACTGGAGGGGATACTGTCTCAGACACCCATCTTAAAGAACTGTATTAGGCTAATATTTCAAGTGTGTTTTCCTAAAGTTATTTTTCAATAAGTAAATGGGAATTCCAGAGCTTGTCCCCAAGGGAAATTCTCCTATTTTGAGGCTCAAAAACATGGTCATAGTGCGAGTTTGATGCATGAAGCAGGGTACTCAAAGCCGATGCCCTGGGACAACCTAGAGCAATAGGGTAGGGGAGGGAGGTGGGGAGGGGGTTCAGCACGGGGGGGACACGTGTATACCTATGGCAGATTCATGCTGATGTATGGCAAAAGCCATCACAGTAAAGTAATTGTCCTCCAATTAAAATAAATGAATTAATTAAAAAATCAAAATTAAGAAAAAAGTTAACCATGGTCAGAGCAGCGAAATCAATCAGTGTCACACCTACCATTACAGGGAGGCATCTGGCAAGCTCGGACAGACTCAGGCTTCTCCCCGTCGCAGTGGTCACCGGCCCTGCAGAGGACCTGCCTCACCTCTGTTCCCTCACCGCAGGTCACTGAACACTACAGAAACAAAGGCTATGATTGTAGACGTTTTACTCCACCAAGACTGCCTTTCTTCCTTTCCCCATGTGCACACTCAGGCACACACATGCACACACAAGCATACATGCATGCACAGCTCTGGGATTCTTTCTCTGCTGTGCAGTGTTACAGTGACTTTGGAGACAGAGAATCCTGTATGTACCCTGGCTCCATCCTTCACCAGCCTGGGAACATTGCTTTTTCTCTGAAAGCCTCACAGAATTGTTGGAGTAAATAAAGCAAAGAAACACTGTATGCAAAGCAGTAAATCTGGCACTTAGGAAGCATTTGATGCTGAAGAAGTCATTGTTCCAGTGTTAACACTTTCTGCTGCTGCTGCTGCTGCTGCTGCTAAGTCGCTTCAGTCGTGTCCGACTCTGTGCGACCCCATAGACGGCAGCCCACCAGGCTCCCCCGTCCCTGGGATTCTCCAGGCAAGAACACTGGAGTGGGGTGCCATTTCCTTCTCCAATGCATGAAAGTGAAAAGTGAAAGTGAAGTCGCTCAGTTGTGTCCGACCCTCAGTGACCCCATGGACTGCAGCCTTCCAGGTTCCTCCATCCATGGGATTTTCCAGGCAAGAGTACTGGAGTGGGGTTCCTAAAACCAGTGGTGGAGTCCATTTTCAGGAAGCGGATCTCGGATTGAGCTTCCCCTTCTCTAACCTTCCTTACAGATGGCAAACTGACTCGTGCTATGCTGGAACTATTATTCTATTCCCACAAATTCATTTATTTAAATAAGGGGCTAACTGCTCAAAAACTAAGCCCGGAAACAGCCGTGCTATTGATGTAGGTAGGATCTGTAGAGGAAGAAGGCTTGTTCTAGGGCTCTGAAGAGAGTCAAAGGTGAGTTCTTCCTGTGCAGGTAACTTCCATTGGCTTGTTGCTTCCATCCTGGGTCTGCTCTCCACTTCCTTCTTCATTCTCTATGCGCTTTTTTGAGTCCCTGTCCTCCTAGCCACTTTTCTATGGCCCCATAATTCCTTATTTGGAATCTTTAGAAACATCAGAGATCTGTGGTTAATACACGGACCGAGACACTGATTCAGCCAGTCATTGAACAGACTTTATTCAGACAAGGCACCAACTGGGCACTGGGGAAGCAAAGTACCCTTTTTTTTTTTTTTTTGAGAAATGCTTGGACTAGTGCTGAATACAGGCTCAAAGACAGGAGTTATGATACACTGCTGTGATCAGCAAGCCATTGGTAGGCTTCTGCTTTTGGAATGAAGAAGAACTGCAGAAAAGGCACCCCTGGAAGGTGGTATTTTGGACCATGAAGCTGAGCCTTGATGGATGATGGGTAGATGGTCAGACAGACAGAAAGGGAAGGGCAAGCTACCCAGAAGGGAGGAGGCTCCAACCAGCTGGTCTTTGGAACAGTGAACAGTTTCCTCAGACTGGGACAAAGAGGTGGAATAAAGGAAGACAGATTAAGAAGAGTTATCGTGGGATTTATTTATTTATTGCTGGTGATCATCTTGCCATGTATACAAATATCAAATCATTAAGTTGTATACCTGAATCTAAGGTAGTGTTATATCAATTATACCTCAGTTAAACACACACACACACACACACACACACACAGCAGTGGGGTGTCACACAGGGCAGGGCCCTGAATTCAAGGTTAGGGATTTGAAACATATCTAGAAGGGACAGTGCAGTCAACACTAATATGAGAAAATCAGTCACCTTTTTAGACAGCGTTGTATCCCAAAGCATCCAAATGTGGCTTGCCCCCATCAATGAATCTTACATGCAAACACTGTTTTAAAATACAATTTTTTTCTTAATACGCACAGGTGCTTACTGATTCCACACAATGTGACACTTTCTCCATTCACACAAAGCCCACCTGATACAGAAGCGAAATTAAAATATGTTTCACATACTTCGACACACATACTTCACCCCCCGCCCCCCCCGTTACTGGCCTCAGAGTTTGCACACCCACCTCATTCCAAGGTCCCGTTTTCCACGGGGCCGGGCAGGGCACTCTGTTGCAGGGCCTGCGGCTCTCGGGTCGGTCGCCCGCGCAGTACTTGCTGTGCACTGAGCGGTTGGTGCCGTCAAGGAGCGGCTGGAGGCAGCGCACCGTGCGCAGCTGGTAGCCGGAAGTGCCGCAGGTTTTGGTGCAATGCTCCCACTCTTCCGCAGCCCAGCTGCAGGCGGTGGGGGTGAGGGGTTAACATTGTCCATGGAAACCCCGGCGCACCGTGTCCCCGTGCGCCCCTCCTGCACCGTAAGCCTAGGTTTTTCTGCTCTCTGGGTGAGGTACCACCCAGGAGGTAACTTCAGAAATATGCATGCATCAGTCTCAAAACTTTCTAACAAAAATAGATCTGAGAGTTCTATTTTTTTAGGCCTTGGTATTCTGCCTCCCCGGTGATTTTGAAACAACCTTCTCTCTTCCAAAAGGATCATCTACAGAGGGCTTTGGAAACTCAGCTTAAGGTTTTCCCGTTAGATTCAGGCATGATGGTAGTTTTCAAAACTAGCCCCCACTGATAAACAGGATGTGGTATACTGATTGGTATTACTCATCAAAAAAAGAAGGAAATAATATCATATACACTATTATGGATGGACCTGGAGATTATAATAGGAAGTGAAGTCAGAAAAAGACAAATATCATGTGATATCACTTATATGTGGAATCTAAAAATATGATACCAATGAGCTTATTTTGCCTCAGGGTGTTAAATATCTCAGAGGAAATATAAAAAGGATCCATCTGATCCCTGCCATGACAAACTGATTTGGCTGCTGCTTTTTCATGACTTCATGACTCTGCTGCTGCTAAGTCGCTTCAGTCGTGTCCGACCTTGTGCAACCCCATAGATGGCAGCCCACCAGGCTTCCCCGTCCCTGGGATTCTCCAGGCAAGAACACTGGAGTGGGTTGCCATTTCCTTCTCCAATGCAGGAAAGTGAAAAGTGAAAGTGAAGTCGCTCAGTCGTGTCCAACTCTAGGGACCCCATGGACTGCAGCCTACCAGGCTCCTCCGTCCATGAGGTTTTCCAGGCAAAAGTACTGGAGTGGGTGCCATTGCCTTCTCCCTACTCATGTTTTAATATTCTGAGATTACTGTTCCATCTCTATGGTTGTTGCTGTGAAGGCTACCTGACATATCCATTATGTCTGAAAAATTTTGTTCTTCATATAGGCCCTGATTAACCTGATAAAAGTTGTGTGCCTGAGCAGAAACCGCTTCCATGAATGTACGTGATAGAAACATTTCCAAGCAGATATTTTAAAAAAGATTTCCTCGGGGACATTCCCAAGTTACACATCCAAATTCAATGTCAGTGTCCCAGCACTCTCCAAATTAGCCATGGATACACTATTAGACACTTCTTCATTACATATATCCCAAAGGGTTGTCACCATTGATTACCTCCGGTTAATCAACCTGTCAGAATGTAATGGAAGCATACTATTCATCCTTTCCAAAGTTCCTTTCTCTCTGCATTTTAAAAAAATTCTGTATATACGGAGCTTGCTGTTGCTGTTTAGTCACTAAGTCAGGTCTGGCTCTCTTGTCACCTCACGGACTGTAGTCCACCAGGTTCCTTTGCTCACGAGATTTCCCAAGCAGGAATACTGGAGTGGGTTGACTTTTTTTTTTTCTCCAACCTGGGTATTGAGCCTGTGGCTCCTACATTGGCAGACAGATTCTTTACCACTGAGCCACCTGGGAAGCCCATATATGCAGCACCAGTTAAAACCTTGGCAGCTTCTGCTCTTCAGAGTTTAAGATTGCCCTAGTTTGTCAACTGACAGTAAGAATGAGTGGTGGCAACTGAGAAAGCTTACTCAGTTTTGAAGACTTCAGTAGTGACTCTCATTTGAAGACAGGTACTACATGAGAGGTATATACTTCATAGTCACAGGCACTCTCGGCCACCAGGGAAACCCGGACATACGGTAATTAACTCAGCAGACCCAAGAAGGATAAAGTCAAGTTCCTGGTGGCTCAGATGGTAAAGAATCCACCCGCGATGCGGGAGACCTGGTTTTGATCCCTGGGTTGGGAAAATCCCCTGGAGGAGGGCATGGCAACCCACTCCAGTATTCCTGCCGGGAGAATCCCCATGGACAGAGGAGCCTGGCAGGCTACAGTCTATAGGGTCACAAAGAATTAGACGTGACTGAGCGACTAAGCACAGCACACACATACAAACAAATCTATGTACAAAACAGAAACAGATTCACAGACATAGAAAACAAACTTACGGTTAGCAAAGGGGAAAGGGGGGTGAGGAGGAATAAATTAAGAGTATGGGATTAAGAGATACAAACTACTATATCTAAAATAGAGAACCAGAGAGGATTTACTGTGTAGTACAGGGAACTATATTCCATATCTTGTAATAACTTATAAAGTCAGGTAATTTGAAAAAAATGGAATCATTTTCTTGCACACCTGAAATTAACACAAGATTGGAAATCAACTGTACTTCAATAAAGAAGAGAGGCAGAAGTAAAAGTGAGAAGCAGAAATATGGTTAAAAAACACAGGACTAAAGGTTTATATAATTTCTATGAAATGATCTGATCACTGTAAGCAGGTACACGTATTATTAGCTTTGACTAAAAATTAACTTGAAACTAAAAAGAGCCAATGACATTTAAATCCCTTTCATTTTGTCCTTGGTATATAAGGGTGGATAAAATAAATGCTTACAGTGGATGTGTGCACTCTTGAATATTGCACATTCTTCTAATAGGTTTTGGCTTTTTGTTGACCTCACAGAAGCTGCGATGAACCATTTTGTTATCACTTTTCCTACGGCATCCGTATTTAGTGTACTGGAAACCTGGGGAGACAAATATACTTTTGACTTAATGATTTATTCATTCTGTCACCTATTTGATCATTTAGTCATTCATTTCATTCATCAAGTATTTATTGAGCCAGGCACTGTTCTAGGTGCTCCAGTTCCAGAAGAAAATTAAATAATTAAATCAAAATTAAATCAACAAAAATCCTTTAATAAATATAAAGTATTAAATAGCAACTGCATGCTTGTTAATGAACTAGATCCTGAAATACGGTCTATAAGAGAGATAGGAAAATGATGTCATACCTAGTGACATAGGCTTCTACAAAGCTATGTCAGTAATTGACCGTAGAGGGCAGCAGAGGAACACAGAGGGGAGGTTCTCTCCCTTAGCTGGAGGAGAGACAGAGACCGCTTACAAGGTCAGCACTTCCCTGGGCAGAATCCTCAAGTTCAGACAGCACCAGTAAAGGGAATGGACTACACTGGTGGCTCAGCAGTAAAGAACCTGCTTGCCCCTGTAGAAGACACGAGTTCGATCCCTGGGTCAGGAAGATCCCCTGGAGTGGGAAATGGCAACCCACTCCAGTATCTGTGTCTGGGTCCCAAAAGAGTTGGACATGACTTAGAGACTGAACAACAACAAAGAGAAGGAAGCAGAATAATACTCCAAGCAAATGAAATGACATAGAAAACTGCAGGGCTCTTTGAATGGCTAAAGTATGGGATACGATCTTAAAAGATCTGTGGGCCAGACAAGTGTTTAGGGAGTTATTGAGGGTCTCCCCAGGCACTGACTTCGATGTTTTTTTTTTTAAAAAAATATATATATATTATTTTTTAATGTTTAAAAAACATTATATATGTGTATGTATATATTATTTTTTAATTTAGGAAAATTTCAAATCTAAAAAAGTATAAGGAAAGCACATGAATACGCCTTACACCTAGATTAACCTTTTGTTACCGTGTCAGCATATTTGATATACATATTTTTACATCATATATATTAATTGTAACATATAATAAACAGAGTATATCAGTAAAGAATCTGCTTGCCATGCAGGAGAGCCGGATTTGATCCCTGGGTTGGAAAGATCCTGTGGAGAAGGAAATGGCAGCCCACTTCAATATTCTTGCCTGGAGAATCCCATGGACAGAGGAGCCTGGCAGGCTACAGTCCATGCGATCACAAGAGTCAGACATGACTTAGCAACTAAATCAGTACCACATATAAATTTACATATAAAATGTTGCTGAACGTTTTGAGAGTAAGTTGCTAACATTCTGTTTCTTCACTTCTAAATATCTCAGCATATAGCTCATAACAAGCACATTATCCCACATAGCCACAATACACTGTTAAAATCAGAATATTTAACCAAATATAATAATATTACTTAACATAAAGACGATATTCAAAATTTATCAGTTGCCCTATAGTGTGCTCTATAAAAATGTTTCTCCAATCAAAGATCATGCACTGCATTTAGCAGTCATGGAATTAATCAGGAATAGTTTTAATCTCTTTCCGTCTTTTAATATTTTTGAGATGATAAGCCAGTGGTTTTGTAAAATGTCCCACAGTCTGGGTTTATCTGTCTCCTAATAGTTCGATTCAGGTTTTCACTTTGGTCAAGAATATTACATAAATTATGTTTTGTCTTCAGGGTAACATAGTGAGAGAAAGAAGGATCTGAATCAGGGAATATAATTCTACTCATTCATTCATTCATTTATTCATCCATTCAAGAAATTACCTAGAAATGAAGAGAAGAAAGTCAAATTTAGTTGGCTAGTTAAGAGACTTCTGCAATAATCTTCCCTTTCAAAGTCGAGAAGGAAGCCTGATGAGAGAGGGATAGATCTAGTAGATATTAAAAAGGTGTATCTGAAAGTCTTGTGACCAAGTAGATGTTGACGAGTCAGTGGTGGTTGGTGGCAGTTTAGTCACTAAGTCGTATCCAACTCTTGTGACTCCAAGGACTATAGCCCGCCAGGCTCCTTTTTCCATAGGATTTTCCAGTCAAGAATACTGGAGTAGACTGCCATTTCCTTCTCCGGGGGATCTTCCTGACCCAGGGATCATGCCTGGGACTCCTGTACTGCAGGCAGATGCAGTAGGAGGATCCAAATTAAATAATCATTTTGTGGTAGACAGAGTATCATTTTCATTTTATTCAGTTTTTGGCCACACCTGTGGCACACAGTATCTTAGTTCCTTGACCAGGGACTGAACCTGTGCCCTCTGCAGTAGAAGAGCAGTCTTAGCCACTGAACCACTAAGGACGTACCTAAAGTGTCATTTTAAATAATTACCTAAGAACATTTTATGTCCTTTCTAGAGAAAAACCTTTAAAAATACATCTTTGAATTTAAAAGTATAAATATTTACCCAGGCATTCCCTACTATGAATAATTTCTTGTTTTCAACTATGGAGTGTTACTATTATGAGAGAATTCTGTCTAGGCTAGCTCCATTGTGGAGCACTTGTTGTTTCAAACCAGAGGAATGGATGATGGGAGAGACGGAGAAACTTTGCGACGAGCTTAATGGATCTACTCCAGGAGAGAGAGCAGACAGGGAGCAGAATGCAGTACAAACAGGCACGAAGAAGCCAGGCTACCTACCTGGGTCTGCATCTTACAGTGCTGAGCTTCCCTGTGCGTCGCTTTCCCCATCAGTACGACAGAGATAGAAACAGTCCCAACCTCTTAGAGCCATTCATTGTTAAAACATAAAACACTTAAAATAGTATCTGGTACATAGTGCAACTAAGAGCTCTTCCATTATTAATGCTGAAGAGAAATGCATAGGTATGGAAAGCAATAAGTGGAGGAGAAGGACGGTGAGAACCAAAGGACACCGAGGTTTGGGAGAGTTAGGAAAGAATAAAGTGACTAAGGGTACCACTGCATGGATATAAGACAAGGGGAAAGGGCCAAGGCATTTTAAGATGGCCTACTATTGACATGGATGGATTCCTATCATTTGTAGATCCTGAGATTTCAGTCAAAATGCTTTATATTTAAGCTCTGGTTATATCTGGTATTTCTCAGGTTGTATCCTCAGTTAGACACAATCCTTAAGGCAGAAAGAAGAATATTGGCTTTTATATGAATTACATTTTAGTATAATAAATGTGTTCAATTTGTTACCTCCACCACAGGGTTTGGAACACTGAGACCAGCTCTTCAATGCCCACTCAAAAGTATCTAATTCTTCCTGGATGACATTGTTGCTGTTGATTGTAGGTGCAGAGTCCTCATGGATGATGTACTTATATGTCAGGCTAGAGCGGGTATCGTTCTCCTGAGGTATAATCTAATGTATACATGAAATAGATATGTAAATCACCTGAGTTTTAAATTTGAGTGAAAAATTACAAATATTTCAGAATACGTATCTTATTAAAACTGGAAGACTTTCAAGTAGTTTCTAAAAATAGAGTTTTTTTCTCTCTATCACTAAAGTATAGGTGTGTCTTGATTAAGGAAAAATATGCAAATATATAAAGTATCTTGACATTAAAAAGTTTAAAAAAATACAATAAAATTCAATTTAGAGTTCCTCAAGTTACATAACTCCTGAGTGTACTTAGTTGTTACTCTTTACAGTAGACTTTTGTTATGGTGATAAAGATAATAATATTCCATCCAGAAAATACAGATATCATGAAAAAATATAAATAAAATAAAAATCATCCATAATTCCACTAAACCAGAGAAAACTAAAGTCACTTTTATTATTTTGGGGTAGAACCTCATGATATTTGCATATGTGTGTGTATGAGTGTGTGTGTATGTGTACACATACATACTTTCCTGGTATTGCTTATTTCACTTAACATGTCACACATTTCCCAAGACAGTAAATGTTCTTTGAAAATATATTTCTAAATGCAACATAGTGTTTATCCTTAGTGCATGTATGCATGTTCAGTCACTCACTTGTGTCCAACTCCTTGCAGCCCCATGGACTGCAAAAGCTCCTCTGTAGAGCCTTTTTGTAGACTGCCAGGCTCCTCTGTCCACAGTATTCTCCAGCAAGAATACCAGAGTCGGTAATCATTTCCTACTCCAGGGGATCGTCCTGACTCACGGGTCTAACCTAGGTCTCCAGCGTCCCCCACATTGGCAGGTGGATCCTTAACCACTGTTCCACCTGGGCAGCTCATTAAATTCTAGTATATTTTGATTAAAATGTATCCCCATTTTTTTGATAATTTTTGATTTTCCTTAATGTAGTAAAGGGTACAAATACGTTTTTATAGTTCTCATAATAGACCAGTGAATGGCCCTTCAGAATAGTTAATTATTATTTTCATAATGAAAGTATATGAAAGTGCTCCCATTCAGCACTGCGTATTAAATAATTTTCCTCTTTGTTAACTGAATGGGCAAAATATTGTTGTTTTAATTGCTATTTATTTGATAAATAGTAAAGATTAATTTTCCTAAGTTTATTGGTCACTTGTATTTTGTCCACCATGCATTGCATGTTCATGTCAGATCCTCTTTATTTTATTGTTATATATATTCTTTTTTCATGTAATCCAAGCAATAGAAATATTAATCCTTTTATAATAAACTTTGCAAGTGTATTCTCAGCTTTTTATGTGATCTTTACTTTTCTAGCAAAGCACTCGTTTTTATAAATAGTTTTTATTGACTTTCATGTAGTTTTTACAGGATTGTATCAATTACACATGGTTCCCTGGGATCACTCTAATATTATTGGTGAAGCCTTGCAAGAAGGCTCTGAAGCCAGACACCTGTGCTGCTGGAGAAGAATGCACTGTAATTACATATGAGTGAAATAGAGCTTCTGATCACTAACCAATCAAACTTAAAATAATCTATATAAAATTTGATTGATGTGTATTTTCCTATAAAATTATCTAACCTATGGAACAGAATGAGAGTCCAGAAATAAGCCCACATAAATTTGAGTAATTAACTTGTGATATAGACGAAAAGGGAACTTAATGGAGAATGGACATTGCTTTCAACAAATGGTGCTGGACTCTGTGGTGGCTTAAAAAATATGTGTGCAAGTCCTTTGACACTTTCTCTCTCTCAAGAAGTGAAGTTTAATTCTTCTCTCCTTCAGTGGATCCTGGACCAGTGGCTTGCTTCTAGCAAATAGCAGCAGATGTGAAAGGATGTCACTTCTAAGGCTAGGTTAAAAAGATTGACTTCTGTCTTGGCTGCATTCTCACTTTCTGGATCATTTGAATCACTCACTTCTGGAAGACAGCTGTCATGTGATAAGGACACTTTAGCATCCTATTTAAGCATCCACGTGAAGAAGCTTGGGAGCAGTCTTCCAAGGGCTTTCAACTGCCATGTGACTGAACTGGGAACTGAGAAGATTCTCTCCAGTGGAGCCCTAAGGTGACTGTAGCCTCAGCTGAGAGCATCCTCATGAGATACCCTGAGCCAGAACTAGTCGTGGAAGCTATTCCCAGATTCCTGACCTGGAGAAACTGTGAGATAATAATGTTGCTTGTGTTCAGCCACCAAGTTTGGGGTGATCTGTTATATAAGAATAGATAATGTATGGACATCCATGTACAAAAACTAAGACCCTAATGTAGACAAAGTGTGTATAAAATTAGCTTAAATGGTTAATAAAATTAAAATGGTTAAATGTAAAACTATAAAAGTTACAATAAAAAGAAGAAAAAGAATTATGATCCTGGATTAGGAAAAGAAAAAAAAAAAACCTTATATAATAAGAAAGTCTTGTCCATAAAAGGAAAAATTGATAACTGGACTTCAGTAAAGTTAAAACATTTTTCTTTATGAAAAACACTACTAAGAGAAGGAAAAGAAACTACATATTAGAAGAGAATATCTGAAAAATCACATTTCATAGAGGATTTATATATTAAGTATGTATAAAAAAACTCTTAAATGTTAAAAAGAAAAAAACAACCTACTATAACAATGGACAAAAGATCTGAACAGACACTTATCAAGCAGAAATAATTTTCAAATTAAAAAAGATTTGAAATTTAGTGAGATGATTTTTATAGGGAATCCAATAAATATTGGTTTGGTATACAGAATCTAACAATATATTTCAAGTCAAAATGATCGCTTCTGCTTTCATTCTTGAGGAAGTAACAGAGTTGCCTTCCTGGTATTAAAAATAATAAAACTGGATACAATATTTGAGGGAATTTTTTTTCTTGCAATGAATAACATGGCAAAGGATAATGATCTCCATGAGGAGAGTAACATGTTAAGGACTGGCTTCTGGACAGGGCCAGGTCTGGACCCTGGTATGGAGAGCAGGAACCCAAGCCAAGTCAGTGTCTCACTGAGCTGAGGAGGAGGGGGGAGTTTGGGACTTTCAGAGACACGGGCACTAAAGAAAAGAGGGCTTCAGAGAGGGTGGTCCAGAAAGCTGCATGGGTTTTCCATATAAAGGACTGGTCTGTGCACACCTAGGCCAAGAAACCATGCCATCTACCAATGAGTGGCTGCCATGGAGCTGGGAGCAGGACAGAGGTACCTCGGGACAGGCAGGAATGAAGGCCCTTGGTGCCCTCATGGCTTCCCTAACACTTCAGATATGCAGTTAAGGCAACAGAAAGCCAAGACGTAAGAATAAGGACAGAATTGAAATAGATCAATCCTCAGAAAGGAAAACCAAGCCTCCAAGATCAGTGGAAACTGACAATAAATTAACTGCCAGACAGAATAAAACCCAATGTTTTTAAGGAAGGCAAGGTAAACTAAATCCCTGACAACTTAACATCTCTAATGTTTAGTGTACATAAAAAAAGTATAAGAAGTATGAAAATGTGAACTATAATCAAGAAAAAAAAAGAGCCCACAAAATCAGGCAATATGAAGTCTCAGGACTTAGAGGAAAAGTTGGACATAATGGGTGAAAATATATGGACCTCTCAGCAGAAAAACGGAAATTATAAGAAAAGAAAAAAAAAAAGAAAAGGAAATTGTAGAAAACAAAGTACACTATCTGACATGAAAACTTTACTGTATGGGCTCAGTGGCAGACTGGAGACCACATAAGACAGTCAATGAATTTGAACACAGTTCAGTAGAAATTATCCAATCTGAAGGACAGAGAAAAGACAACAATTACAAAAGGATGAACAAAGTTCATCAGTCTCGTGAACCAACTTCAACTGGTTTAACATACATGTAAATGAGTCCCAGGAATAGAAAGAGAGAGATGGGGGGAAAATAAACTTGAAGACATATGGAAAATTTATTTCAATTTAGTGAAAAAACATCAGTCTACAGAGCCAAGATACTAGTGACCCCCAAGCAGGATACATACAAAGAACATCACAAACTAAGCATGTCACAGTCAAATTACAAACCATCCAAGACAAAAAGATAAGGAGAAAATTGTAAAATGCAGCCAGAGAATACTGACACACTAAATGCTCAGCAGCAACCTAAATGAAGCTTACTTCTCATCATAAACGATGGATTCGAGAAGAATGTTATGTAAATGAGTCAATGATGGCTCCTGTATATTGGCCCCTAGGTCATTTATTTATACACAGCAAGTTCAGACTGATTAGCTCAAAAGTCCACTGGCACCAAACTCGGATTTTCACATAGCCAATTGTTTCAAATGTAGCCCAAACAAGTAGATTTCTAACCATCTAGAGGAGAAGGGGGAGACAGAGGATGAGATGGTTGGATGGCTTCATTGACTCAATGGGAGTTTGAGTGAACTC
This sequence comes from Neotragus moschatus, assembly GCA_006410615.1. Lineage (NCBI taxonomy): Eukaryota > Metazoa > Chordata > Mammalia > Artiodactyla > Bovidae > Neotragus > Neotragus moschatus. The sequence continues at coordinate 245,901 of SJYA01001024.1, forward strand.
CAGGAGATAGTGAAGGACAGGGAAACCTGGTTTTCTGCAGTCCATGGGGTCACAAAGAGTCAGACATGACTGAGCAACTGAAGAACAGAACCTGTTTGCTTTGCATACCCTTATGAAACTGGACCCCTAATCCACTAATTATAAATAAGACTTTGTGGTTATCAGGATCCCAAGCTGCTGCTGCTGCCTTTGAAAGCTCTCCAACCTGGAGTCTCTCCGCTGTGCTACTGGGCAATGTCACCTGGACACATAATCTCCTCTTGAGTTTCCCTTCCCTCAAAAGCTCCTTTGCCCTTGTCTTCTTCCTGAAGGTGGCCTCACATGCAAACCTGCTAAGGCATCACCTGAACAATATGTTTGGGTGCCACCTCATGGTCATATCTATTTCCTAGATGAGACTCCAAATTCCTGGACCTCTCTACAATGATAGAAAAACATCTTTAAAGTGCTGAGAAAAAAACAAACAAGCTAGCCACTTCCAATTTTATATCTAGTGAAGATATCCTTTAAGAATGAGAGTGCAATAAAGATGTCTTCAGAGAATTGAAAGCAGAGAGAGGAACTTGCTAGCATGCATACCCATAGCACAAGAAATGTTAAAGGAAGTTCATTGTATCAAAGGTAAAGGGTACTAAATAGAAAATCAGATTTACCAGGAAAAATGAAAAGCATCAACAATGCTAAATATGTGAGTAAATACAAAATCTATTTTTTCTTTTCTTGTCTTTAAAAGATAACTGTTTACTAAAATCAAAGATAATAATACTGTATTTGGTTTATAATGTATATATAGTAAAATATATGACAAAGTTCCCCAAGAATAACGAGGAAGGATAAATGGAATTATTAAAAACAAGTAAATAAAATTAATTACAATTAATTACATTATATTATAGTAAATATTTAATTGTAAAATTAATTATAATTGAGATAGATTAATTATAAAAATATAAAGTAAACCAACTACACAGTGAGCCTGTAATGCCACATACCAAAACAATAACAGGATCATGTAAAGGTCCATCAGTGTGAAGAGTTTCAATGTCATCTTCAATGTTATAATCCCATTCCACACCAAGATCTATGAAGGTCTTTGACTTGGCTTCCTCCCCTTTGCCATTTAAAATATAGTGGCCTGTAGCCTGATTCTTAATTGCTAAGGAAAGAAAAATGAGTAACCAGCATACATTTTATCTTATTATAACTTTGAAGATTCAGTTAATTCTCTCTCCTTCTATAAATGAAAGACCGTGTTTATGAGTATCAAAGCAATTAAAATGAGTGTTACTTCTGATAGGACTCATACTTCATTCAATAGGCATTCAAAATTCTCAAGAAGCTTTCCTAACCAGTTAAAAATAGTGGCAAGATGGTGAGATAGAAAATCAAAATTAACAAATATTCCCATTCGAAAACACTGGCAAGGCAGTTAACACTTTCTAACTCATTCATCCCATACATTTCCTCAGGAAGCTGGAAATATTTTTAAAATAATGGCTTCTTCTACAACAAGTAATACAAATGACTTATACTAGGACAGCATATAACATAATGCCCTTTTTTTTTTTTTTTTACTGTGTAGCTCTTTCAAGTTAAGTCAAAATATTAGAGGTACTCAAAATAGGACAGCATATAACATAATGCCTTTTTTTTTTTTTACTGTGTAGCTCTTTCAAGTTAAGTCAAAATATTAGAGGTACTCAAAATAGTTGAACTAATTTTTAGGCCAACAAGCAATTAGTCCTGACAACTGTAAAATTCTAAGGTCACAATACCTATTTAAATGGTCACGAGAAGCTCTTTACTGGTGATAGAAATTGTAATATATTACAGATTTACTACATATTAAATAAAATGCTTTCTCTAATGAATAAAAATAACAAATGGGATTTTGAAGTTTGGAGGTACATTGGCATTTAATGATATTAGAAAATAAAATTTCAAAAGTTATTACTATTACTAAAAATGTGTAGAAAACGAGTAATTTTAGTTAAATACATTTATTTCTCTTGAGATTTTAAACTAACTTTTCCAAAGATAATAATCTGAATTCCAGAACAAAAAGTAGGGAATTTCAATTATGGGATAAAGGACTGCAGCTAGACAGTAGAGACTGCTTTGGAATCTAGTAGTAAATATATTTTAAATACTAGAAGGACTGTTTTGGAATCTAATAGTAAATATATTTTAAATACTAAGAAAAAATTCCATGAAACACCAAAAAAAAATACATTGAAAAGCAATTTACTATATATTTTCACAGGTTTGACAGATGTGTCAGTTTCAGAAATCTTACTGATTTAACAGATCAAGGAATATGTGAAAGCTATGTTTACAATTGTGCATTCACTTTAAATATAAACCCCTCTAGAATGACATTTCTACATGATCTTCTAATATAGAAAGGAGGAAAAAAATCTTCTTTTGGAAATTATAAACAGGATAATTTGCAGATAATAAACAGAAAGCATGCAGAAAACGAATCTGCATGTGCCAGTCAAACTGGACACATAACAGATATCAGGAAACTTTTTACTGGACTAGCGCAACCTGGATGTGGCTGCTTTTCAGTCAAAGAACTTAAAATGCACTAAAAGAAGAGGCACACAGTATGGCATCAACCAAAATATCAGAATTAATTTGTCAACAAATATGGCAAATTTTTCTGATATTATTCCTTAACTTAGTGCATTTTATTAATATTTTTTTCTCATCTCCCAATAACAGAATAAAAATGTATAACAAATTCACACTTACCAAATTATTTTTTCCCTCATGACCTAATGAACCAACCCAGGTTTCACCAGAAATTAAAACTCTAGTTGTATTTCTTATTATAAAGAAAGAATAGTTGGGAGAAATGACCAATGCAAACCAGCGAATGATGAATTTATACATAATTTTGAACTTTGCAGACCTATGCGTGTACATAGATATAGATACCTCTGTGTATACATGGACACAGGTACACACATACACATGTACCAATATCTATGTATCATTTCTTTGACATTTCTACATTTCAGTGCATGTTAAAGCACAGCCAGCAGACAGAAACACTTACCAAGAACATGAGGAGAAGCCTCGTCTTCTTGGATTAACACATGTCTAGCACCAGGGGGTATATCAAACATCTTAAGGTACCCTTTGCATGTGTAGTAAATATTGGAGGAAGCAAAGAAGAAAACAAAAGCAACAACCATGGTTAGTCAGGCATTACGTTCCTACAGCTCCTGCGTGCAGAAGAAGGCATCCATAAACCGAAAAAGCAGTTTCAGAAATTAACTTCAAAGCACTGGCAGATTTTGTGACATCTGGCACGGGATCAGAGGCATATTTGTCTTTATAATTATTAAGTTGACAAAAAAGTAATCTTGTTTCTAACCCACTAGTCACTTATTTTGTATTGACCTACAAATTGTGGCAACAATAATTCAGGCAAATATAATAGTATACTCTTCTGTGTCCCTCCACACGACTTTAGTTTTTTAAATTATCCTTTTGAATAGGGGCTCATTTATAGTGTGATTAGTTGGTGAGTTTCTTGAGATATTTTAATTGGTCTATATATTATTTTAAAAGTCTAAGTGGCAAGTATAGACAGCTAAATTTCTAATTAATGAAATAGCTTCAGATTTAAAAGCCTGCTCTATTCTAAAGAAATTACAAAAGAAAAACCTGTGAGTAGTTTTCATTTATATCGTGATTAGCAACTACTTTTAAGGCTTTACACAGTTATAAATGGCAATGTTGTAAAATATATTTTGTAGATTGGTTGGAAAATATCTGCAAGTTATGTCACGCAGTGCCTTTACACTGACCCTAAGTTCAATCTTCTAACTGAGAAACTACAAACCAAAATGCTTAATAGGTTGTCTTAGGTTTTAAGGTCCTATCATCCTGTACAATAAACCTTCCTAGTATTATCACATGTCCTAAAAGTTATCTTAACTGAACTGAAAAATTATCTTAAGATAATTTAGAATTAAGGTCCTAACCATAAATCAGCAATAGTCAGGGGAAATAGAGAAACCAAAATGTTTCTTCTCGTTTCCATCAAAAATGAATATAGGAAGATTATGCAACTTACACCTTCATTACATTATGAAACCTATAACTCACGCATTCTAACTCTTGACAGAAATCCAGTTATAGATACAAAATTGCTGGTGGAGTCAGAAAGACATCTGTTTTTTTGTCATTTTTATATGGACAATGATTACCTATAGGTAGATTTACCTGACTTTTTAAATAATATTTATTAGTGTCTTAACTAAGTGGAGTGGTCATTTTGGGGTCAGGGTTTTCAGCACCTGAGTCTGGGTGATAATCAGTACATGAAACGTACCATGTTTGCCTGAATATCAGCAGCTGGAAGTAATGTGGTTAAGATACCAAGGGTAGCAAAACAGCTTGATGCCATTTATGGATGCCCATCTTTCTGCAGTTTGCTACAACTTACCCAATACATTTTTAGCTTCCCTTGTTTCAGCAAGAGAAACACTACGAGCTCCTTTGGGTAAAGTGAAGGCTCCTCTTGTCTTCCCTTAAATAGAATGTCTTTAATTAGTAGAGAATTCATTTATCCAAGTCTTGCTGTTTCATTGACTATACTATAAGCTTTGTATAATTTTATTAGGTAACATATAAAATGTGTTTCATAATCATATATATTGAAGTCAAAATGCATTTATAACAGTTAGCTAATGCCAATGAACTGTTAATAGTCAATGAAAGTAAGACTAAGCATGAACAAGAAATGATATAGGTGATTGGAAGTCGAATACTTGCAGATTTCATTTTCCAGCAACTTGAGTTCTTTATGGCATCTCTTGCTTAAATTTTTCCCTGTTGGAAAAGGTTAATTAGTCTACTGAATAACTATGATGATAATATTAGTGCAAAAAAATGGATGTTAGATTATCTTGGAACAGTCTGAAAGCTTTCCTCTCTTCTTCTGAACTTAATTTGGAGGTTTAGCATAATTTTTGAGGTATCTGAAAAAAAAAGTACTACTACCTTTTATTACACATAATATAGAGTGGATAACAATGGTAAAAAACATTGTGTTTACATTTATTCACTCTGGAAATAAGAAAAAATAATTATTTTACACCTAAATGAACATAACTGCAATAAAGCACAGTAAATTATTTCACATTAAGATGGAGAAAATCATGTTACTCTACTAAATGCATATAATTTATGCATATAATTCTAATTTTGCTTGCTTTATTAAAATAATACCATCAGCCAGAAATGGCAATATTTGCTTTTTACAATTTTCAAAGTACAAACTATAGTAAATTATCACAGAGGAATAGCAAAGATATCAGAAACTAGAGTAGGGAATACCTAAGGAAAACACATTAGAATATAGTCACCCATTTCTGCCTAAATATATCACCTACTTCTGTTCTAAATATATCCAAGAGCAAAGCTGATATGTGTAGAAATGGCTTGAGGCGGGTGACTAGGAGATAATGGGAGTAAAAAGAACTAAGAGAATTATTCCATTTGGATAAAGACTAGTTTTTTCTTTTATATATAGTTTCTTATTTTTCTAAAAGGAAAAATCACCACAATAACAGTGTGTTCAATGTAAACCAAATCTTTGTCTTTGTTTTATCTTGTTTTCTATTATTCTGTAAGAGACTATATCTTGGATGTAAGAGAAGCTTTTCAAGGGAAGCCTCACACTGAATTAATCTTTAAATGTTGAATTCTTACAAACTTTTGTTCAATAAATGTTTGTTGAATAACTGAATAATAATTGTTCCAAACTTAAAGAAATCATTCAGTAATCCATGTTTGTATATAAATCTTTTGTGAAAATTCCAATGTATAATTATGAAAATACTAATAATGTTGCATATTATTTGTTGCTTTGGTTCCATCTAATGAACCTTCACCATATGCCTAAGTCCAGGCCATTGACTGTGTAACAAGCACAGAAATTTACACCATAAGCAATTATACCTCAGGTTATTTTTTGTTGTATGTACCTCAAACTTATTTAATATAAAATTATAAATATTAACTGAAATATGAACCCAAGATTTATAGTTTTATAAATAGGATAAACTTCACTTTTAAAAAGAAACAAAGTGACTGTAATATTTTAAAAGTTGTATTTAAAGTTTTGAATATTTTTAACTTCTGATCAATAATTTATGTCAAACAGAAAATTCAAAATAAGGATTCATTCTAATAATTAGGTCTAATACATTTTATTAAAAACATAAAATTAAACAGAACATATTTTAATGAACTACTATAGTTGATATTGGTTTCTTTTGTTCCTTATCTAAATTTAGTAGATAGGTTTTCATCATGGATGCTATAGAGTATGGATTGTCAAAGTTATTTCAGTAATTTCTTAAAAGGTAATCTGGATGAAAACAAATCAGCAGCTAATTTTGTGTGTGTGTGTTTATAGAGAAAATGGTGCATTCTTAAAAGAAGTGTCAAAAAAGGCAAATCATGGTTACTGAATTCATGAGAACCTCATCTTACCAAGCTTCCTGGGTGTCCTGGTAAATGTCCCCTTTACAGTTCGACAGTGGGAATTATCTCCTCCACAGACACCACACTTATCCTCAACCTTGTTAGAACCGATTTCTTTATCACAGCCCACTTTCTGGGGAGAGAAGATATTAGATGTAGCTCATTTTAATGTGCCAAGCAAGTAAAGGTCAACATACTGGAGCATGATACACCATTTGTTCCGTCATGAGCCCACAGCCAGGCACCAAACTCCCTCTCTAACTCTAATTTTTAATATCTTGGTCTTTTCAAGAACTATTATGAAATCAAATGACTTGCACTCTGGGTAATTATAAAGGATAAATTTCCCTCAGTCTAATGAAGTGTTTCTCCTATCATAGGTAGTCAATCATCAAACATTTATTGAACACAGATATTATAGCTGATGCTGAGGAGACAAAAATTAAGATGTGGACGTGTTTTCCCCTGGTTGCCTTCATATTTATAAAGAAGAAAATCAAAATAGAGAATTGTCCATTAGTGCAAACTTTACAAGTTGGTAAGGGATGTGAGACAAAACATCACCAATGATGAGATTTTCAAAGTAACTTGAAGGAACAGCGGGTGCTGTTCAAGAATGCAAAGGGATTCCGACAAAGCCAAGGAAGTCATCCACTTGTGGAAAGTGGGTTCAAAACAACTGCTCTCCTTGTTTGTTTTAGTGGTTAAGTCATGTCCAACTCTTTTGCTACCCCATGAACTGAAGTCTGCCAGGCCCCTCTGTTCATGGGATTTCCCAGGCAAGAATACTAGAGTGGGTTGCCATTTTTTTCTCCAGGTGATCTTCCCAACCCAGGGATCGAACCTGTGTCTCTGCATTAGCAGGCAGATTCTGTACCATTGAGTCACCAGGGAAGTCCAACTGGGGTGGATTTTTAATGTGAGCAGCTGTTGGGTAATGGTGACTTTGTACTTGTAAGTTTGAGATGAGAGTGAGCAGAGAAAATGATACCACATATATACTTAGCGCACTCCCAGATACTGTGGGAGGTGAAAGATGAACAAAATACAGATTCTACTTTCAGGGAAATTTTAGTTCAACTATGAGGCATCACATATTGGAGATTTTTTTATATTAACACCTTAGTTGTACCTAGGTCCAAAGGAATCAAGCAGCAGCAACATGTTCAGTTAATGAGATAATTCCTTATTAATTCCTTATCATTTAAACCTGTGAACATGGACAAGAAATAAACGGCATAAAAAAAGACTAAATGGACAAAAAGCTTTTGCATCTTCACTAGTACTTTTGTTCTGATGTGGAATTTAGTGTTTAAAGTAAGAATTAATCGGAAGGTGAGACAGGGAGAAAAAGAAGTTTTTTAAGATGATAAAGTACATCTTGCATTGAATTAAAAAAAAAAAAAAAGACTTGGTATTGTACTAGTGGATGGCTAGGATAAAATACTCAAAGCAAAGGCGTGGTTCCAGTTGTATTCCCAGCCCTGAGGCCTCAGGAACCCCCTGAAATGCATTTGCCTGGAAATGAGAAAAACAAATTAAATACTGAAAAATTTTCTCCAATGACCAAAGTTTGATTTTATTAAGTGCAATTTCTTCCAAATTTAGTTGAGCTACTGAACTATTCATAGACTCTCATTGTAATGTGATCTCACATAAGAAAGAGTTAAAAAAAATTCTGAAAATATGCTGATGAATGAGAAGAAAAGGAGAATGACACAATACTGTAGGAAGCTTTGGTGGAAGCAACCTGAACTCACCACACACTCTCCGCGCACACATATGCTGTATGGGTCTTTGTAGGAACAGCGCGTTCCATCGTGCACCAGCTGTTTCATATAAGCAACATCTCCAGTCTCTTTGGATTGACAGTAAAGGTGGCATCTTTTCTTGGCTGTATAAGATGGAGGATTAAGTCAACTACTTAAAAATGGTATATTTGAACAGTATAGTTTGTCTTTAAAACATACAGTGTCAACATGGCTTCCTGGAAACAAATTGTATAAATAAATAAAGAGTGGTGGGGGAAGTGTACATGCTTGGCATGTTTATTTTAACCAGGGTGACCCTATGATTTGTCATCTAAACTGGGATAATTCAGATAGTGAAAAGGAGCTCTATTAATGACATAGAAAGGGCTGAAAGTGAACTTGTTAGTTGCTCAGTCATGTCTGATTCTTTGTGACCCTATGGACTGTAGCCCACCAGGCTCCTCTGTCCATGGAATTCTCCAGGCAAGAATACTGGTATGGGTTGCCATTCTCTTCTTCAGGGATCTTCCCAACCCAAAGATAGAACCTGGGTTTTCTGCAGAGCAAGCAGATTCTTTACCATCTGAGCCACTAGCAAAGCCCCTAACAATATGAACTGGTATGACTGGTCCCATACAACCCAGGCTCTCTGGCTACCCTAGATTTAGCCAGGGCTATTCAATAAATTTCATTCAAAATCAATTTAGTTTTAGTCACACTCAGAGCACTGAAAAGGTTTCTCTTTTGTTTGACGCAGTGGCCTAGTACAGTTTTTGCCTCTTGTAGGATCTCATTAATTAAATCTAATTTATGTGACTCATTTTTCTCAAATTAATCAAAATAATGCATTGCAATTCTGAATTCTTCCACATGTGCCTCTTTGCTTTAAAACAGGCTTAAACTGAACTCAGCAGTGTATTCACTCAAATAAGACATATGTCAAGAAGTTCCCATCTGAACAGATTCAACTGAAAATTCAGGGCTAAGGAGTGAAACATGATAGGGGAATTTATATTTCTTAATAACTAATGTACAGTTATGAAGTGCCTTTTGTTATTCAATAATCCTCTTTGTCTTGTTCCTGACTTGATTGTAAAATAACTGTATTTTCTCTAGTTGTTCAGAAAAGAAAGATCACAATATTCCAGAAGCATTTCCCAGCAGAGGGATTTCAGTTGCACGAGGAAACTCAGCATCTCTCCCAGGCACTGCTTTCCACTCATCTTTTCAATAGTGATGGTGGCTGTACCGCCTGCCAGGAACTATTCCATAATTCTCACCTCTCTAGAGAAAGGAGTGTATTAGCCTTATTCTTGGAAACCCAGGAGGACTCACCCCTATAAGCACCAAGTTTCCTAAATTGCCAAGTGGGGATCGAGAGTCCAAGGGATTGTGTGTTGGCAAAGCTTAAGCTCTAAGTAACTGTGCATACGGCAGGAGAAGCGTGGGTGTCTACTCACAGTCGGGATGTTCATATGGCAACCAGTGGTGTTTGGTATTCTGGTATTCAAAGTGGGAGTTACGCTGCTGGCACTGCTGAGCTCTGAAGTCCTCAAAGTGTTTTTGGCATTCTTCTGTATTACAAAGCTGGTACTCAAAATTAACGCCAGGACAATCCTGACCACCATTGATGGGCCTAAAGAAAAGACAACATTGAGAAAGGCCTTTTGGCTCTGGTCCAGTGGCTGAAGCTTGCAGGCACAGTGCTGGAGGGCAAAAAGCCAGAGCTTCTGAACTGCCAGCCCAATGAATGGACTCATACTTCCTAATTTCAATCCGTTTTCCAAAGCACTGTCTTTCCCTGCTAGGGTTTGCTGGAGGCAAGTCCCAAACTCAAATCAGTATATTTTAAAACTATATTCTTTTAAACGGTATATTTTAAGTGCACAAAAAAAAGTATATAAAGAATCAACAAACAGGCATATGGCCTCAGGAAAATTATATATTTTTATCATGCATAAAACATGTATTTGCAACCCAAAGACACATTAATCATGGCTCTATGCCTGTTTCTTAATACATCCAATGCAAACAATAATCCTATCTTCCTTAGAGAAAAATTGCAAGGATTAAATGAGTTACTGTGTTTAAAACACTTAAAGAGTGTGGCACATGGTGAGCCCTTGCCGTTCTTACTACTATAATTTTTATTGTTTTTGTTGCTTCTGTGAATACTGCCATCATCTCTTCCTGTGCAACAGATAGTGTAACCCTCGGTCTTTGTACAAAGATGTGCTCAGAGACATCCTGCTGCCAGACCAAGAAAACGGGTGCCAAATGTTAAACCCTACACAAGGAATACTGTCCTAGTAAGTCTGATAGTTCAGTGTTTTTTTTGTTTGTTTGTTTTCCTACAGAAAATAAGATTCACTAAGCACACAACAGGGGTTCCAAAAATTTTCTCTGGGAGGACAAATGGATAACTTTTCCCCCAACAGTGCCTTGGTCTTTCTTTCACCATCTGCGGCTCAGCTCTGAAGCACTCCTCTCCTGACTCTGAAGGGAGGGAGCCTCGTGGTTAGTGCTGCTTCTGCCAATAGGCCTGTGCTTCCTAGAGCAGGTCTCACAGCCTCAGTGCCCAGTCCTAAGGACACAGTGATCTGCTTTTCCTGCTCAGTTCCAGAGCCTCCGAAACAGCAATTTCTTTAACAATCTCTAGCCTTAATCATGGACTACTCTTCCCTAGATGGATTACCGGGGATTTACCCAAAATAGACACTTAAACACTTAGTTCTCACGGTCTGTGTTTTACATGTACTTTGTGAAACTGAACATTAATGGCATAATATTGAGGCATTTCTGGTCTGTCCCCAAGTGATGTGCATGATAGGAGTTACACTCACGTTGGATTATTGCACTGGCGTGTTCTGAACCGCACTCCAGTTCCACATGTCCGGGAACAGGAGCCAAATTTAGTCCAGGATCCCCAGTTGCCATCTTGTTTTTGCTGGTTAGCATTCTTCCACATGCAATGGCCTTTATAGCACCACTTAGGAAAATGACAAAAACCATTATGAAATTTTGTGCACATGTTAAAATTGCAGTTGTTATACAAGGATCACCAAGGGAAAGACTTCCTTTTTACTTCTTTTTCCAGTGAAAATACACTTAAAATCATCCCAAAGTAATTATAACAGTATGGAGACCTATACATACTGGGTAATTTAGACTTGCACTTTTAAATATAAAATTAAAATAAAAAATAACATTAATTCAGACGAGTTTTTAAATGACCCATTTATCAGTGAGTACCAAACATCATAATCAATAAGGAGATCTGAGCACTTAACTTGCCCAGTCAGTGCCCGTCTACCCTTCAGCCTTTGTTATCCATATTATTGGAATGTTTTAAGGGCAAGATGCTCCCTTTAAATAATGACAGGAAATTATATGCCTTAACTTCAAAAACAATTAATATATCTAAAACACATATAGCTTTCACAATGATTCTAAGAAATAGGTAGGTAAGATATATTATCTTTACCTTTCAGATGAGGAAATTGGGGCCCGGAAAGGACCATGGATAGTGTAATACCCTCTGACCAGAAGAACTAAGTGGGGAATACTAAAACACAGATACTGTAGAGACATAGAGCTTACAGTACCCAACACACAGCAGATGCTCAAAAGGCATTCGTTCTTTTCCTTTTAACATTTTGATTCATGTTTTTATTCTACACACAATATAAGTGTTTCTCAACTTTGGGAAATTTAAACATAACACAAATATATTTAGGGAAATTGGATGTCCAGATTTGGTTTAGAGGATATCTTTTGCATAAAGCAAAAACAAATCAACTCATTGTTGCTTTTGTTTTTTCAGTCATTAAGCTATAATACCCAATTTTCCAAAAGCAACATGCTGTATGTTATGAGTTTAGCATAATTCCTAACAGTTTAAACATGAATAATGACAGATTTTATTATTACTATTATGTGTGCAATTCTGATAGCAAGTACAGTTTATACACATTTGAAATAGAGCTTTAAAGGGCTTTAAAAGAACTAAAAACTATATAAATCTTCTTTGCCAGGTTTTGGTCCTATCTACAATATCTTATTTCCAAACTAGTCAAAGCCCTTCAACATGAGTTCTCAACATGCCTTTGTCTGGGGTTTTGTGATCTTTCCCCTCATGAGTAGTGAAGCCTGGCACTGGGCCAGTTTCTGAGCATTGAATCTTTACTATACAACTTGAGATTGAAAACTTCTGGGCATCTTTCCCCAAGGAGCATAGCCAAATCTTCTAAGTTCACATGACTTTATTTCTGGACAACTTTCACAAGAAGTGTGATGCCAGCAAGTAAATCAAATCCCATTAGAGCCCAGACACTCTGCTGAGCAGCCGCTTCCTATTCTATCAGTCGGGGGCTGAACAGTGGTCCCAAAGATGCCAAGTCCTAATCCTTAAAAATCTGTAAATGCCACCTTATTTGGAAAACAGCCTTTGCTCATGTAACTACATAAGAATTTTTAGATGGGGAGATTACCCTGGATTATTCAGGTGAACCCTAAATGCCATCACATGTATCTTTATAAGAGAGGGGCAGAGGGAAACACATACAGAGGAGAAGGGGGCAGTGTGGGCACAAAGGCAAAGATTTACAGCCACAAGTCAAGGAACCCAGGCAGTGCCAGAAGCACTTCTACCAGAAGCTGGAAGAGCCGAGAATAGGTTGTCCATGAGAGCCTCTGGTGGGGGAGGGCCATTCTGCCCACACACCGATTTCAGCTCAGTGAAACCAATTTTGTTCTTCTGACCTCCAGAACTGAGAGAATAATTGTTGTTTTAAACTACTCTCTGGTAATTTGTTAGTAATTTGCTAGAGCACCTCTGGGAAACTAATATATGATATTCGTGCATTATCACAGTGAAACTTCACATCCTATAGTTTTCTTAAAGATGACGATACATGTCATTTTAAAGATGATTCTTATGCAACATATCTTAAATCTTTACTGTATAGACAGACTATACTCACTTTCCCAGCAGCACATTCGGTTCCATCAAGTGGGGGCCCTTTTTTAGTCTTACAAAAGTAGGGATTATCAGGATGGCTACACCAAAGCTGTTTACATGGGTCAAACGTTCGGAACTGGAAGAGAGAAAAACCAAACTCTCAGTGACGTAGAGATGGAATGACTTGTATCGATGATACCTGCTATACAGTTTCTTCATGTCATGTTTCTTAGATATTTTAATTTCAAGTTATAATAGTCAAAGTTGTAGCATGTTAAGAAAACAAACATGCCTAAGAATTCCAAGTAAAGAATACTTTTATTCTGCTTTTCCAAAAAAAACACTGATGAACAATGATTTGTCTGGTTCTCCAGTTGACTTTTACTATTCTGCATGCCATTTCTATCTTATGGTTTTCAGATTTTTAATGAGTGAGTAATTATTATGAACACTGTAAATATGAAAATGTCATAGCAGTTTTGCAGCTCTCAAGCCATCAAAATGGCTTCTCTTTATCCCTGTATGTGCGAACCAGTTAGATATAAAAAATAAAAATGCTCATCATGAGCTCACTAAATGCAGAAAATATCTGTCAAACTTTTCATGTAAGATACTGTATTCCAGGTGTAACAAAATGTCACAATACATTCATGTAGTTTATAAAATATTTGTATATATTTGATCTTCGTACCATGGCTGAGAAATATGAGTTATAAGGTAAGACTATAGTTATGGATACAAACCAAACAGTAATAGAGCCAGATCAGAATCTTAGTTTTCTCATCTTAAGAATGTTTTTTTATTTTCCTAAATCACTATATTATAATATCCACGTGTATATTTAAGCACACATATTTGTATGTACTGTTTCCTCATCTACTCTCTTTATAACAGTAAATTTCTTATCATTTTTGGATATAAAAAATAAACCTATATATCAAATGCAAGTTTATTCATATATTCATTTCTATGCCATTAATTAGGCTTCCCAGGTGGCACAGTGGTAAAGAATCCACCCGCAATGCAGGAGACGGCAAGAGATGTGGGTTTGATCCCTGGGTAGGGAAGATCCCCTGGAGTAGGAAGCAGCAACTCACTCTAGTACTTTGGATTGGAAAATTCCACGGACAGAGGAGCTTGGCGGGCTACAGTCCATGAAGTCGCAAAGCAAAGACATGACTGAGCGCACACACGCATACCATTAATTACTCATATCCAGTCTTATCATCATAGCTTTCTTTCTTTCCTTTAGTGTTATTTATTTATGGCTGTGCCAGGTCTTCATTGTCGCACTGGCTTTTCTCTAGTTGTGATGCACAGCCTTCTCATCACGGTGGCTTCTCTTGCTTTAGGGCGAGGGGTCTAGGGTGCACAGGCTTCAGTAGTTGTGGCTCCCCGGCTCTAGAGCAGAGGCTTAATAGATATGGTGCATGGGCTTAGTTGCTCCAAGGCATGTGGGGTTTCCGGGACCAGGGATTGAATGCATGTCTCTTGCATTGGCAGACTTTAGCACTGAGCCACCAGGGAAACTCCGTCATAGCTTTCTTTTAAAATTAGTTCTGATTTTCAATTAAAAGTATACAAACTTCCTTCTAGCCTGTCAGAAGGATTAAATAAGATAGTATATTTAAAGCACTTAGCTATAGCATGTAGAAACATAGCAAATACAAATCACTGGTTCATATTCTTGCACCAGTGAATCTGTAAAGGTCACCAAACAGGAGCTACCCAAATAGATTTTAAGATGCAAAAATTTAAATTGACTGTAACGTACCGCAGTGCACATTTTATATCCAACTCCAAAGTCAAAACGACACTGCTCATCCATAGAATAATTGATTCCAGGAAGTTCTGGGAGTTTGGGCCAGTCGTGTTCAAATGGGTCATCAAGGAGACAGTCATAGGAACTGGAGGAAGGAAAATGGTGCATACAGCTAAATGTTCATTTTTTTAAAAATCATGTCTCAGTGAGAAAGTATTCTTAGGTTACATACTCTGGAATTTCATCAGATCATAAAGCAAGTTCACGAAAGCATATCTTTTAAGGATTTTGGTTTCAGCTTCATTTAGAAAAAGACCATTCATCTTTATTCTTCCCAGGAAAATAAGCCAAGCATACTCAAACACACAGTAGAACTGTAACAACCTTGTTCGTGTCCCTAGCTGAACCCCCATGGTGTGGCAGGGCAGATTCTGACATCCACCCACCCTATGGGGTACTTGTGGTATACCCTATGCAGGCATCGTGTGACCACTCTCTTGCCATTCTCAAATCAACTTTTACCATTAGTCAAAGATCCCACAGAGAATTTACTGAAAGGAAATCACAGTTAAAAATTCACTTCAAGGCTAGGCTTACAGCTTCAAATATTATAATCACATTACGGAATTACTGTGCCAAAAACTAAGTCACAAGAAAATGTTCATCATGAACAAGAGTTTTCATTCACTGGGAGTTCGGTTATGATCAATGTCCTAAGAGACAGTTTCATGTCTGTATTTCTACTGTAACGTTCTCATGACACAAAGAAGGAGACATACTGTATGTATCTTTTCAGTTCTTGGCCGCTACACCGGGACCAGTGGTAACGATGAAACGCAGCTTGCACCAAAGGAGCCATAACACTTCCCATAGCCGTCTCATCACCGCACCTGTTGCCCTGTCCATCGTGTTCCATCCCCAACCTAGAACACAGAGCGAGACCTCGCTGGTAAGAATCAACATAAAGATCACAGCTTTGGCATAATTTCTGTTTTGAAATGTACAGGGACATAGGTATTTTTTTTTAAGCTAACAAGGCTTTTGTGGAGGAGTCACAGACACTGTGAAACTGGGAGCAATCTGGCAGAACTGCCTTACGAAAAGCCCACGAGTGTCTCTGCAAGCCAGCCACTCATTTGATTTCAGTGCATGACCTCTCCACTCTTTTCAGCTCCTCACACTTGGCAAGAGGGTGAGAGTTGCACACTGGCATGTGCTCTGCCTGAAATATGAACAATACCGAGAGAGGCAGAAAGAAAAGACCTTGTTTTTTTCCCCAGTCTATAGCTGTCAACAGTGACTTACACATGGCCAGTTTCATGTGCTACTACAAAGGCAGATGAAAAACCATCCTCATGATTCAGGGTACAGCTTCTCACTGGGTGGCACATGCCTGTGACCGGAGCATATCCTGTAGAGAATAACAATTACTTTTATTTTCATTTTATGAGAAAACCCATTAAGGATTACTACTGGACCTTTGCCGAGGGAAAAAGAAAAAGGCTTTTCAGGAAACAGAGGCAGTATTATTTCGCTGCGAGCATCATGCCACATTCTCTTGGGAAAGCCACAGGTAACGGGCTCTGAAAGGATGCACTGGGTCTGCAATTTTCTCCTCTCCTAAGGGAAGGAACTGCCTGGGGTTCCCATTCTGCTCTGCCCACCAACTAAGCCCTACCTTTCTGCTGTGGTGAATGTTCCTTCAAATCATGGGACTGATGAAGGGAGTCAGAGATTCCACCAACGCTCTTAACAAAGTGGTCAGTCTAATTTTTTTTTTTTTAAAGTCTACATCAGAGTTTATTAGATAGAGAGATGAAAGCTGACTTTGGAAGAAAGTTCTCTGGCAACAGACGTTTCCCATAGCACCTCCTTTCCCCTTCTAAACGCTCAGTGGAAATCGTACTGCATTTTATAGCAGCCCCTCTGTACCCCAAATGTACATCTATTATTGTAAAGGAAAGCACAATATGTCATGGTATTTAGGTGGCATTTAACATTGTGAATTCCCCAGAAGTCACTGGAAGCAACAGAAAACAAATGTATGCTTGGC
Source organism: Neotragus moschatus (assembly GCA_006410615.1). Classification (NCBI taxonomy): domain Eukaryota; kingdom Metazoa; phylum Chordata; class Mammalia; order Artiodactyla; family Bovidae; genus Neotragus; species Neotragus moschatus. Next base: position 262,934 of record SJYA01001024.1, read on the forward strand.
TGAGGCAAAGATGAAAGTGATGGTAGAGATATGAACATGTGAACAGACTCCTGATTCAGGATTGCTCTTTTTTTTAAGATTAAAAAAATTGTTATTTTATGTTGTAGAATAGTTGATATATCCTGTTGTGTTAGTTTCAAGTGTACAACAAAGTGATTCAGTTATACTTTTGAAAAGTCATCCCCTTAAATTTTTCTGCTACATAGTAATGGAAATACCTTGCATTCCAGCAGGTCCGAAGTCTTGCCTGGTTAAGAAAATTGCGTGATCATGGTGTTCAGAGTGATTGGGATCAGATTTTTGTTGTTGGCAAGCCCAGCGACACACATTCTCCAGGCTCCTGGATGGATTTCCCCTTTCTATTAGGCTAATGGACTAGGAGAAAACAATATGTTAAAGACATACATAATATTAATATTTTCCCAAAGGCACCATTGAATAACTTTCTCTGAAATTAACATTTGAGATTACACTAATTAAATAATGTACAATAATATTATCGGGGGCTTGTTTAGATAACGAATCTCATTTGGAAACTCCTAATGCACCTAAGGAATATCTTTATGATGATCAGCATTATCTGTGTGAAAGGTGGCTGACACCATTAACTGGAATACATGATGATGAATTTTTTTGCTACTGTGAAGCAATTCAGTTATTAATCAACTGTGTAAAAAATCTTGATAAATATTAAGAACAATAACAGAAGATAGATGGAAATATTTGAGACTTTTTCTCCAGAAATGTTAAAGCCAAAGATCTTTAGTTTCTTTTTTTTTTTTTTTTTTGCTTCAAACTTAATCAAAGCTGGTTTATATAATTTGAGGAGCCATCAAATTATAAGAACCTCACACTGAAAAAAAATTAATGATCCTTTATTTTAACCTCACAGCAAAGGAGAGGGGGCACTCAAATCCTGCTGTTCCAAGAAATGGAGTGACGTTCCTGGGAACTCTGCTGTGCATGTGTACATGCGTGCTCAGTCATGTCCAACTGTTTGCAACCCTGTGGACTGTAGCCCAACAGGCTCCTCTGTCCATGGGATTCTCCAGACAAGAATACTGGAGTGGATTGCCATTTCCTTCTCTAGAGCATCTTCCCGACCTAGGGTTAAGCCCATGTCTCCTGCATCTCCCGCACTGCAGGTGGGTTCTTTACCACTTGAGCCACTGGGGAATGCAGCTACTATCACATTATCATCAGGAGATAAAAGTTCAAAGCAAAAGGCCCCATCCTTGAAGAACCCAGGAGCCACACTTCCCTGAGTAGTTCTGAAGGAATGAGAAACTGAATTTGGAACCTCAAATTAGTTCTTACTTGGCTGACTGGCTGAGAGTTTTGTTACATTTCAGCAGGTGGTTTTATCAGTGTTTACATTCTTAATAAAAAAGTTTGGTTTGTTATATGTTGATCACGTACTTCCCCAAAGAAATGATTTAACAACCAACTGAAGGCTCTTGACATCTCCAGCTGGAATCAACTTGCCTTCAGTGTTGGAGACACAAAGTAGGTCAGGTTTGTGGGGGAAACTAAAGATCAATGACACCCATCACCAGAAATGGTAAGTTTTCATATATACTACTACAACTACTACTACTAAGTCGCTTCAATCGTGTCTGATTCTATCTATGCTACCCCATAGACGGCAGCCCACCAGGCTCCCCCATCTCTGGGATTCTCCAGGCAAGAACACTGGAGTGGGTTGCCATGTCCTTCTCCAATGCATGAAAGTGAAAAGTGAAAGTGAAGTTGCTCAGTCGTGTCCGACTCTTCGCGACCCCATGGACTGTAGCCCACCAGGCTCCTCCATCCATGGGATTGTCCAGGCAAGAGTACTGGAGCAGGGTGCCATTGCCTTCTCCGTTTCATATATAATAAAATGCAAACACATGGACTTTCCCCCTTGTTCTTGCTAAATGCATATTTCATTAGTGTTCCATAATCAGGAGGATTAACTGTGGGAGGGGGACATTTAATTTTAAATATCAAGGAAGCTGCCAAGTTAGTCTCTTTCCCTATGTTTTCTGCTCAAAGGGAGAGACTATTTCGTCCATTCCATTATTTCCAAGACAAGGATCCAACTAGGGCCATTTTAAAGCCAGCTAAGGTTACACTACATAAAAATGCCTATTGTATGTATTCTGACCCAACACTTCGTTTTCTAGATTATAAGATTAATGCCCTTTTAAAAAAATTCACTGTATGCTTCGCTTTTATTAATTGGAAAGCTATGAAACATTCCTTTTAAGAAATCATGAGAGAGTAAGGATCTCTATTATTTTGTTAATCCGCCTGTAATGTAGGACACCTGGGTTCGACCCCTGGCTTGGGAAGATCCCCTGGAGAAGGGAACGGCTACCCACTCCAGTTTTCTGGCCTGGAGAATTCCATGGACTGTATAGTCCATGGGATCACAAAGATGGACAGGACTGAGTGACTTTCACAGCCTGACACACACACACATACATTTGAAGCACCTAGAAAGCATCTGATACAGAGCAGGCACTCAACATACGTGTTTGGGATTTAAAAAATCAATCATAAATTTAACGCTGGTGGTGGTGGTTCAGTTGAAAAGTTGTGTCTGACTCTTTGTGACCCCAACAAACTGTAGCACGTCAGACTTCCCTGTCCTTCACTATTAAGGAAATTCTCTTTTTTCACGGTATTGTCATACCCAAAATCAGGATAATAATCTTCAACTCCATTAGACAGACGTAAATATATCAAATGACACCGTACAAAGATCATTCATTATCTACTCTAAGTTAGAGATCTCCATCCATTGGGGCAGTTTTCTCTTCTCAATTCAGAGCAACTGGGGTCTACGTGAGACATATCTACTATAGCTTCAGTAGACTGATCTGTTTGCTAACCCACTCTCTGACGTTCGCAGTTCACATAGAGTAAGACATTTTACCTTTGCATAACCCAGCATTATCATGCGCACCAGGACTACATTTATATGCACTCCCAGGGACTCATCATGGTAAATTTCATTCACCTAGAAACAAAGGAGATAATTACTAGAAGAAAGGCCACACAAAGAACTTTAGGAGATGGACACTTGAGGAAATGGCTGTGTAATCCCAAATACAGGCGTCAAGTCACTTTTATTTTTAGTTTAGTTTAAACTAATATCTGAAATGAAATCATTTACTTTTAACTTTGGAATGATTCCTGGCTATGTGAATTACTGATACGGTAAACCCTGTAGTATCATGAATATAGAAACTAGGCTGTAAAAGGGCTTCATTAAAATACTGTAGTGTTAAGAATACATGTGTACTATGATCCACAGATAGAATTCATCAAAAGCAATCACATTTAAGAATCTGCTTCCCAATGCAGTAGACATGGGTTTGATCCCTGGGCAGGAAGATCTGCTGGAGAAGGGATAGGCTACCCGCTCCAGTATTCTTGGGCTTCCCTTGTGGCTCAGCTGGTAAAGAACCCACCTGCAATGTGGGAGACCTGGGTTCCATCCCCAGGTTGGGAAGACCCATTGGAGAAGGGAAAGGATACCCACTCCAGTATTCTGGCCTGGAGAATTCCACAGACTGAACAGTCCATGGGGTCGCAGAGTTGGATGCGACTGAGCTATTTTCACTCCACTCCGGGAAGATCCCACGTGCCATGGGACAACTAAGCCCGTGAGCTTTGACTACTGAAACCCAAGTGCTCTAGGGTCCATGCTTTAAAACCAGAGAAGCCACTGCCATGAGAAGCCTGTGCACCACAACTAGAAAATAGCCCCTGCGCGCCACAACTAAACAAAGCCCGCCCACAGCAATGAAAACCCAGGACAGCCAAAAAATAAACAAACAAAAGCTAGAGCAAGACCACGACTCAGATGAAGCATCTGTCAGCATGAGGGATGGCAACCATGCGAAGGAAAAGAGCAAGCGTGTCCTTCAGGGCGCCTCTGCCACCACCAGCACCGCTCCCTCTTGTTAGGGAAGCTGGTGTGCAGGAGCTGTGGTGGTACCTGTGGGCCAGGAACTGGGTCGTCCTCCCAGTGCCTCCTCCACCCCAAGAATGGGGCATCTGAGGCAATGATTATTCACAAGTCCTACAGTAAAGAAATCCTTCCACATTTGGATTACTAAGATGACTGTTCAAGTACATAAATACCAGTCCTGGGTAAACCTCAAAGGGGTAAAGTTGAGTCATTGCTCTTGATTTAATTTTAAATGTTAAATTAAAACTTCTACAGGTAATCTGGTACACTTTAAAACCATAGATATTAGGACTTACACAACCTCAGAGGTCACAGTCCAACAGATTTTTATAGATGAAGAAGATGAAGACCATAGAGATGAATTAACGTGCAGAAACAGTCAATTATTGACAGTCTAAAGAGACTTCTAGCTTCCCTGAAGGCTCAGCAGTAAAGAGTCTGCCTGCAACATAAGAGACACAGGTGATGTGGGTTTGACCCCTGGGTCTGGATGATCCCCTGGAAGAGAAAATGCCAACCCACTCCAGTATTCCTGTCTGAAAATTCCCATGGAGAGAGGAGCCTGGCGGGCTATATTCCAAAGGGTCGAAAAGAGTCAGACACAACTGAACATGTACGACCACGCAGAAGAGCAAAGTGACTTCTATTTTCTGGTTATGCTAGTGCAAGATTGGTGTGAATAAAAATTGCTAGTAAGTTGGAAATGCTAGCAGAAATGGGAAAGGTGCCTTTATCTGGCTACATTTCAAAGCTCTTAGCTTTGAACAGGGAACCAACATTTGTCATAATAACTGAAAGAGGGATGGAAAATGAACCTCAATTCAACACAAGACCCAGGAGGTTTGGAGAGAAGGCACAGAGGGAAGATAGGCAAAATCTCATAGAGAGAAGCCTTAAAAAGAAATATAACTCAAGGATAATAGAATGCTCTAAAAAAAGAAATGTATGGATTTTTTATTATACTGACCAAGAAACAGACCAAGAAATCTCAAATGAAAAGTTTCAGGAATATAATCAGACTACACAGAACACCGTAAATATCAAAGTGTCAAATGTAAGTAAAGACGCTCAGTCATGTCCGACTCTTTGTGACCCCATGGACTGTAGGCCACCAGGCTCCTCTGTCCATGGGATTTTCCAGGCAAGAACCCTGGAGTGGGTTGCCATTCCCTTCTCCAGGGGAACTTTCTGACCCAGGGATCAAACTTGGGTCTTCTGCATTACAGGCAGATTCTCTACTGTCTGAACCACCAGGGAAACCCATGTATATATAGATATACATTTACAAACTCACACACAATTATAATGGTAAGACCCAATTTAACTACTATTCAAGACAAGCCAAGGAGTGAAAACAATTGGTAACTCACTCTTGCATTGCACAAGTATGCAGGCTGGTAGCACATGCCCAAGCAATTCAACTAGAGGCCATTGTAAATCTGTAGCATTGCGTTCATTCTGTCTGTTTTCTCTGATGAAAGAGATGTACACAAACGGGAGGGCTTCCCTGGTGGCTCAGCGGTAAAGAATTTGTCTGCCAATGTGGGAGATGAGGATTTGATCCCTGGATTGGGAAGATCCCCTAGAGAAGGAAATAGCAACCCACCCATTCTTACCTGGGAAATCCCACGGTCAGAGGACCTGGCCAGCTTCAGTCTAGGCGGTAACAAAGAGTAGACACAACTTAGAGACTAAACAACAACAGCAACAACACAAACAGGAAGATAACCAGAGTCCTCTAAGCAAGGAGCCTAGAAACGGCCGCATAAAACATGGTGGGAGAGGTGTAGTGGCTAAGAGCCCGACGTGAGCCACTAACAGTCTCGGTTGACATCTTTCTTGACTTCTCAGAAAGCTTCATCTTTCTGAGTCTCAGTCAAAGGGACAGAATAAGAATACTATCTCATATGATTGGGGTAAGAATTGAAAGACTTAATTTATGCACACAACAGCTCAAAAATTTTAAGAGTGAGAAGGAGAAAAGCATTAAAGCACATAAGAGTATAGAAAGTAGAAAAGAAAGCCTAGAAGGAAAATAGCCACCATATGGAAAAAGGGTTCAATTTGCTCTGAAGGTCTACGGCAAATAAAACTAAAACCATGGGTTCACTGTTAAAGGGGAAGATTTCAGGTCAATAAAAGGAGAATTGAATGCTGGCCCCAAAGCTGTAATTTCTTACGACCCTTTTGGCCATGGGCAGATTCTGTTATCTTACTCCATATCTCATAATGCCTAACTGAGGACTGAATGCTCCTCTTCTTCAGGATTATCTGATAAGAAATATCTAGCATAATAATTCCAATACAAGTAAATGTCTGAAGCCAGGTCTGTCATCGACAGAAACTCAGGGACATTCCAAGAGACTTCTTATAAGGCGGTTGTTCTGAATTAGCATAAAGGCTTCACACACACAGTTTTAACATGTACTTAGTGTGTGCTTAGTCATTCAGTCGTGTCCAACTCTTTGTGATCCCCACACTGGAGTGGGTTGCCATTTCCTTCTCCAGGGGATCTTCCCAAAAGAGGGATTGAACCCACATCTTCTGTGTCTCAGCATTTCAGGTGAATTCTTTACCCACTGAGCCACTGGGGATGTCCTGCTGCTGCTGCTGCTAAGTCTCTTCAGTCGTGTCCAACTCTGTGTGACCCCATAGACGGCAGCGCACCAGGCTCCCTCATCCCTGGGATTCTCCAGGCAAGACCACTGGGAGTGGCTTGCCATTTCCTTCTCCAATGCATGAAAGTGAAAAGTGAAAGTGAAGTTGCTCAGTCATGTCCAACTCCTAGCCACCCCATGGACTGCAGCCTCCCAGGCTCCTCCACTCTTTGCCAAGCAAGAGTGCTGGAGTGGGGGCCGCTGCTTTCTCCTAACATGTACTTAATGTATCAATAATTGAAATGTAAATGCATTTAATGTAAAAGATGTTGAAATTAATGTTAGTGAGTTCACAAAATCGGGGAACAATCTAATTTTAAACTGAAGAAAAACAGATTAATAGAACTAAATTAATTTCTGGAGGACAAGTGATGCAGGGAAGGGAGGGCCTTACAACCATGGCTGAATAGCAGTGACAATGATACTTTTAAATGCTATGGGAGACTTTTATATCAGAAAACTGTTAGAGTCATAAAATAAATGAAAGGTGGTGACTGTAACAAATAGCTTGTGATATCTGAGTTAGTATAATGTACATATGAAAAATGAAAGTGAAAGTCACTCAGTCATATCCAACTCAGTGTGACCCCATATAGGCCATTAGGCTTCTCGGCCCATGGAATTCTCCAGGCAAGCATACTGGAGTGGGTTGCTGTGCCCTCCTCCGGGGGATCTTCCCGACTCAGGAATCGAACTCAAGTCTCCTCCATTTCAGGAGGACTCTTTACCATCTGAGACACCAAGGAAACTCATAACATACATATAATCACCCTAAATTAGTAAATTCATTTTTGTTTGGTAAATTTAAAAGTCAGCACAGTACTGAGAAAATATAAAGGACACAATTCATGTTCTCAATAGCAATATTATATTATAAAATGATGAAATAAAAAGGCACTTTTTAAAAAGTTAAATTTACAATTCACCAAAAGAAAAGTAGTATTTAACAACAGCCCCTGTTATGCCAGACTAATAAGTTAACAGAGTACCCCAGTAGAAATCAAGATCAGTTATGGAATGTTCCAAGTTGGCACAAATTTGTGAAACTGTCTCAGAGTATTACATGGGTAGAAATAATCAAATATAAGGCAATAGTATTTATACATAGGAGAAAATATTCTTTCCATGTGCCAAATAAACAAATATTAGGTGTCTCTATTGTGGAAAGCACTGGATATCATTTGTTATTTTGCTTCTCAAGGTTTAAAAAGTTGCTTCCTTTACATTATTGACTTTTAAAATGTGCCTAATCAATAACAGGATGTAAAGTTTTTAGGCTCTGAGACACACAGGATATGATAAGAGTTGCAGAAATAATCAGTATCACAGAATTAAATATATTCTAAGACTTGAATTCTAGTCCCAAATCTGCCCCCGACAAACTGGATGACTTTGAGTTGGTCACTTCACCTCTCTGAGCCTGTTTTCTCACTGGCAAATTATAATCATATTTGCTCTTTTTGCTTCACACAGCTGCTGTTCAAATCAAACAAAATACCACAAACTGCCCTCAGCAAAATAAAAGGCACATGAGAACACTTCTACCTAACCATACCAAAAGTGTTAAAGGTTTATGAACATATTTTCCAATCTATCCAAAAAGAGCAAAGAAAAACAAACAAACAAAAAAAACCCAAAAAACTCTGCCCATCTTAGTTTTCACTGAAAAGGATTTGAAAAATCATGTACAGTAAATTTATTTATTCTCAATAGAATAATAATAGAATCAAAGATACAGTTTAAATTATCAAAAAAAAAAGGGGGGGAAAAATTAAACATTGTTTTCAAAAATACTTTTTTCCAGCAGAGGGCAGTACGCACATGTTAGAGGTGGGTGAAGGAGAGGCTGTGTTACACACCTGAATGTACTTACACACCACTGGGTAGGTCTGCCTTTTGTATATTTACACATAAATAAAATAAGCTCCTTAAAATGAAATATGAATTTTAAAGTATTGTAACCTGAGGAAAACATTGAGTGACTGGACTCTTAAATATTGAGGACATCTTTATATAGATTGTTTTTCAGTGTCATCTGATTAAAACATTATATGAGAGGCACGAAGAAACTTAGGATTTGGGTATAAATTAATCATGAGTTTTAACAACCAATAAATGATATACAGAAAGAAATAAACAGATCATACTGAATTAAAATTTTGGATATGTTAAGCTGAATGAAAATAATATTTTTTTCCTGCTGCCACTGTTTTTGTTTAATTTTTAAAAAAATTTGTTTTTGTTGTACTAGGATACTTTTTATTATTTTTTATTTACTTTACAATATTGTATTGGTTTTGTCATACATCAACATGAATCCGCCACAGGTTTACACGTGTTTCCCAATCCTGAACCTCCCTCCCACCTCCCTCTCCATATGCAAAAGAGACCAAAAGAAAGCAGGAGTAGCAATACTCATATCAGATAAAATATTTTTTAAGAAAGCATTTTTATAACAGTGACAAGGAAAGCTACCTTTTCCTAATTTAAAGAAGAATCAAGAACACAAAAAAACAGCATTAACACAGAGCTTTCCAAGTTCCAGACATGGTTTTAAATACTTTACCAATGTTAAGTAATGCATAAACTTTGCAACAACTTTAAGGATATCATTATCTCCATTTTATATCAAACAAAATTGAGGCCCAGAGAGGTTAAGTACTTTGCCCAAGGTCACACAGCTAGTACACAGAGTAAAGGATGTACACCTAGGCAGTCTGGCTCCAGAGTCAGTAGTTTTTACCAACTCGCTACACTTCTACACACCTGCAGACCACTGCACTGTCACAATGCAAAACAAATCTAATTTTAGAATAATCATTACCCCCAAGTTTAAGAAACTGATGTGTAAGCAAACTGGTAAAGATAACTCGAAAAAAACATTACTTCTTTTTCAAAATTTTCCTTTGTGTAAATTTGAAGGAAATGAATTAATTGGACATGGGTTTGGGTGGACTCAGGAAGTTGGTGATGGACAGGGAGGCCTGGCGTGCTGCGGTTCATGGGGTCACAAAGAGTTGGACACAACTGAGCGACTGAACTGAAGAATTAATTAGATTTGAAATTGACTCCAAATGAGGATTTCTTGATGGTCAATATAATCTAAAAATACATTGGGAAAAAATGAAAAGGAGCTGGAGCAAATAGCTGGAAAAAACTAAATAGAAAAAGAAAAGATAGGGCTGAAATTTATAACCAGTATTTTGGGTTGTAAGCAAAGCATGAAGCATAAACATTCTAAGAAGTCATATATCAGATATTATACAATGCAAATCAAAGTTTATCAATGCAAAACTGAATATCCTGTTACTATGTCAGGCAACCTAAGGAGCACAGGTGGATTTTCTATAAGGTGATCAGGGTTGAGCCCAGAATATTTATTAAATTACCTGAAAAATGGGATAAATAGGATATTAATTTTTAAGTAACCTTAAATTGGAAGGGACTGCCAATGTGAAGGCGGGGAAAGGTAATGATTTTAGGAATACTTGATTTACTTGATTAATTAAATCAAGTATTCCTTTCCTTAAGAGGAAAATTCCTTCCAGGTTTGTTCCCTGACAGGACAATTTCTCCCAGGACATTTCCCTGGCAGGACACTCTGACCTGCTTTGTCTGACTAGCTGATGAACAGCTTTGTCTGCCTTTGACAAAAAGAAAAAAAAAAAAACTCATATTTCTTTAGGACGGAGGGATGAGGTCTTGAAAGGCCATATTGTTCAGTGCTTAAGGGTATGGGCTCCACAGTCAAACTGCCTGGGTTTGCTCTTAGCTATGTGACCTTGGGCATCTTATTTGTCTCTGTGCCTCAGTCTTCTCATCTGTAAAATGGGATAATTACAGTACTGTCCTTATAGGATTGCTGAGAGGAATAAAGGAGGTCACATATCTACAGTGCTTAAAGGTGCCTGGGCCTTGNTAAGGGTATGGGCTCCACAGTCAAACTGCCTGGGTTTGCTCTTAGCTATGTGACCTTGGGCATCTTATTTGTCTCTGTGCCTCAGTCTTCTCATCTGTAAAATGGGATAATTACAGTACTGTCCTTATAGGATTGCTGAGAGGAATAAAGGAGGTCACATATCTACAGTGCTTAAAGGTGCCTGGGCCTTGCAAATATAAAAACAAAAATTGTTAGCCATCATTAGTAACATTATATAGAAGCAAATAAATGGTATATATGTATAATTTTTTAAAAGAGACTTTTTGTTAACTAAAGGCAAAGAAGTAATGACAAGACAGTCTTGGTGACTTTGGCTGGACATAAACGAATCTTATAGTCGACTGGGAAAATATATTACTCTATCCACAACCATACCTTGTTAAGCAAAAAGTTCCAAACACATATCTGCTTAGATTTGCAGTCCTGTCCTCTATATTTTTATTCAGAGTGTAGCTGTCTCCTAACCTGTCAATGCCTTTCCTCTCACTTCCAATTTCAGAATAATAATGACTACTTTTTAAAAAAATTGAAATATAGTAATTTAAAATGTTGTATTAGTTTCAGGTCTATAGCAAGGTGACTCAGTTATACTCTTTATTTCATATTCTTTTCCATTATGGGTTATTACAAGATATTGAATATAGTTCCCTGCACCAGACAGTAGGTCCTTGTTGACTATTTATTTTATATACAGCAGCACGAGATGCTTGCCAATGCAGGAGATACAAGAGATGCAGGTTCGATCCCCAGGTCAGGAAGATGCCCTGGAGAAGGAAACGGCAATCCACTTCAGTATTCTTGCCTGGAGGATCCTATGGACAGAGGAGCCTGGTGGGTTACGAGCCATAGGGTTGCAAGGAGTCGCACACAACTGAGGCAAATTAGCATGATTAGCACATGTATCTCTTAATCTCAAACTTCTAATTTCTCCCTCCCCTAATAACTACCTTTTATGAGTAGAGTCATCTAATATTTCAGTTCAGTTCAGTTATGTCAGACTCTTTGCAATCCCATGAATCGCAGCATGCCAGGCCTCCCT